>JAZHYW010010738.1:0-179671 GCA_037355805.1 Ixodes ricinus | reverse complement strand
CTGTAGCCTTCGTTCTAATTACATGTACTTGCACAGTTTGAAAAACACGGTGAAGACAAAAATTGAAAATTCAATAACTGCGAAAAAATAATATTTTTGACCTAATATTTGGGATTCTACTTGCGATGTTGTTTGGCGAGTTTAGCAAAATTTCAAGCAAAATGGGGACCATGAAGAAATACGCCGGATACCCCTACCAGGGACAGTGCACGACGGCAAGCCACAAGGTGCCGACGTGTGCCGGCTAGTATAGTAAAGCTACGTATAAAGCGAAAACAAAGTTGAGAGTATGGCTCTAGTAATACTGGTAGAGGTATTTCAGGCACAAATACGAAGATAGTGAAGTCGTGTAAAATTGCTTTCGAAAAGCCAAATTTACTACGGAGACGTTCGAGTATGGCATCTAAAAGTCTGGGAACCTTTTGCAGGAGCGTCAAGTTTCACCGAGGTAATGAAGAGACAATAAATGGATTGAGCACTTTTCGTTTTAACCAATATATTTTGTTGCTCCTGCAGCTACTAGTCTGCGAGCCGGAAAACTCTGATTAACTAATTTACGCAGCAGCTCTGCAAATGCAATAGAGCTCGAACCTAGACCCCCTCACCACCTGGAGTATGAGATCACAATCGGCCTGACATTTGCACCGGAAAGACGCCGAAGGCTAAAGGGTCATCTTAGAAGGACTTCACAACCTAGCGCACACTGAATTAGCTACACTTCAGGGAAACGGCACTTTCCGGCCATCTTGGAGCGGCGCATCACTGTCGTCGGTTGTCCAAAGCTTTATCTGAAATGGCAGTAGATGGTTTGCACCGTCCTCCAGAAATGTTAGGACAGTCTGCGGCGGAGCAAACCAATATCGCCCGAGCTTCCGGGTACCGCATCTAGAGCTTAGAATGTCCCAGCTTCCAGGTACGTGGTGATCGCCCCGATTTCCTCCAGCTCCGCACTAAGCACCAAAATGGCGGCGCCCTGAAAGAAAAACGGAGGGGTTGCCGGTATTCTCAATACTGGGTTATTCAGCACCTCTATTGCAAACGTGCGAGCAGATTAGGGTTCGCACTTGCCTGATGCGCATAGATGGTGTCGTAGATGAGCGTCCAGCAGAGAGACGCGGCGTACAGTGGAAGCACGACGGACCAATCACAAAGTGCCATGGACGGCCGCCCAGCCCAACAGGGCTCCCCAGTTTATGGTGAGTCCTGCGCAACACGGATGATTTCACGAGTTTCCAATAAACTAAGGACTTGCACATGGGCGTACCAACCGGGGGGGGCAAGGGGGGGCCGCTTGCCCCCTCCCCCCCAGTTCTCAGAGTGGGGGGGCAAGGCATGTGTTTTCCCCCCCCCCTTAAACAACCGCCACTGGGCAGGGCAAACACTGGCCGGCGGCGCCCCAGGGATACCAACCAAGGGCACCGCCCCCGGCACGGGGGGGGGGGGGGGGGGGGGGGGAAGGGAGGGAGGGAGGGAGGGAGGGAGGAGGAGGGGGGGGGGGGGAAGAGGGGTGGTCTGGTTTTGTGCCCCCCACTCAAAAACAAGTTGGTATGCCACTGGACTTGCGAGGAATATCTAGAGTGCCTGCATGCCCCTTCGACACATCCACGAAGAAGCCCGACAAACTAAACTAAGAGGGGAAATAATTAACCGAGTAATAAAAACGAGGAATGCTCGCTTCGGTTCACGGGCAGTTGAGTACACGGTTCGTACTGTAGGCACGCTAATTGGCATCGCTCTGTTTACGAACTATGCTGGCAGGTTTTCAGCAGATCATGCAAAAAACCACAATCATTGCAATCCGTGAAATCAGCCAAGCAAGTGGTGAATCCCAGGAAAGAGCTTGAGTTTAAGAAATCTATCTAAGCTGGACTTCAAGCATTTAAAGTGTCACGGTACATGTGGAAGTTTCATGCGAGCACATTATCTCTGTACATGCACAGGTGCGTCGCGTCGTGTCATATAGCAGTTAATTGCACTAATATGAAAAGCAATCGCATTGCACAAAGCTTGTTTGCCATGAGCAACGAAGCATGTGGTGCAGGTGAGGAGGAGGAGGGGGGGGGGAGGAAAGCTCTAATGTGATGTACCATTTGAACAAAGGATCTCGAAAGAAGTTTGCCTAAGGGGAAATGCAAGTCGAAAAGCACAATTCTTTGAAAGAGAAAAAAAAGTGATTTCGGGTTTTAGTGTGTTTTGCCAAATTGCTAATTTTTCTCACAAAAAAATCTTTTTTTATGTATTGTAGTTTAATACTGCAAACTCCTGCGAATTTTTATTGCAATATCTGAAATACATACAGAGAGATTAAACATTTTTCGGAGAGCCGACGATGCAAAATCATACTTTTTGCAAATGTGAAACTTGAACATTTTCTATTTTCTAGACTGCTGTAGCTCCGTGCCGGTACACCTAGAACGATGATCATACTCTTAATGGAAAGAGAATTTCTTCTACAGTTTCAGTACATTAAACATCTTTGTTCGAGAATAAACACTATTTGGGCAAGAACAGCATAAAAGTCCAGCTTTCACGTAAAAAGAGGCCATGCACATGGACAAGAATCGGAAAGCCCGCCATGATTGAACAGAAAACTGAAACTAAAACCGACATTCGTTTATAGAAAGTCACGTGGGTTTGTCTGCTTTGTTTTTCGACGATACTTGCCCCTCCCACGACTGTTGATGCTGGTTCACGTATCGCAAGCATATCCAATTCCTTGCTCGTTTCACAATCAATGTCCACATGCCGACAACAAAATGACACTCAAAGAAAGCGTTTGAATCTCGGACTCGCTCAGCAAAGCCATGCTGGAGGTCGGTTGTAAGCAGAAGAAACCACCAATTATGCTCTTTGTGCCTTTAAGTTGCTACCACCACAAATAAAAACAAATGTAGTGGTGTGGAAACTTCAAATAGGTTTTCTCAGTTTCACCTTTTTGCAGCAACTTTTGTTTTAGGAAACCTATCATTTCAATGAATTGCCAAATTTATTCTTCGCTATGGATGTTCTGAACCGAAATTTAATCAGGAATGCAGCTAGATATTAATTTTCTTTATTTAAATTAAGTTTTTATTGCCAAAACGTAAGGCTTTGATGAGGAGAAAATTCTGCATTACATGGAATGCTTTTCAAATTGACATTTTGCATAGAAAAAGCACAGATTTCAGGGTAGAAAATAGATGGCCGCACCCCCATATGTTCTAGTTAAGTCTGAAGTTAGAAATGCTCAATATTTTGCAGCAATTTTATACGAGTGATTTCCTTGCTGAGTGAAACGGACTTACATCAATAGCTGTATCCTCCCCCTGTAGCTTATCGGAAAATTGTCTTACTGAGATGAAACGGCATATAGTGCATTTCGGACAAAGAGAGATGAATAGACCCCCTAAATGTCATCAATATTGAGCAACTGGTTTAGAAGTCGACACTTGAAGGTGGTGTCACCTTTTAAATCTTCATCTTTTATGCATAAAGAAAATTAGGACGGATAATGGTTGCGGAAATTAGTCAAATACGCAATTGAAGAACTCTTGGTGACCCAGAAAGGCATGAATATGAGGCATATTTGTGTGCGCAGTTCTTCGAATTGTGATGTCGCCTGTCATTGCAATTATCTTGAAAAGTAGGCCTAGCCATCTTCTTTCCATTGGAATTTCTTGTAGCTTCAATATCTCACAAAAAATGATAACAAGAAATTATTTTTCCCACCACAAAGGATTGCCGCTACAGATCTATGATTAAGTTCGAACACGTTTTTCACTTCTTGTAATTCAATACATTCTCACAGTTTGTGCACAAGAAGTTTTGAGCTTAATATTGTCCTATCACAATCAAATTTGGCATGAATAAGCTTTAGGATATGTAGAGTGCAACTATCTAGGTATAACTAGAATGTAAATTTTTTCTTTTAATATTTATAAAAACGTTAAGAAATTTCTGTTAGCCCTTTGAAAATGGTGTTTTTTGCAATTTTCAGTTATATTAAAATAAAAGAGCTCTCGTACACATTATTTTTGTTGTTTATTGCACTCAGTGATTTAAAAGGAGTGAATTAGCCTATTTTACTAGGTTCTTATAGGGTGTAGTCATGCCCCACGTGTAGGCACGAACATTTTTTTCTTTTCTTTTTTTACATGTGCATTGCATCCAGAACATAAAAACAAGGTATATCAAAACTAATACCTGATTTACGAAAGAGAAGATCAAGTACCATTAACTGTGAAAATTAAATTCAGTTATTCAATAATTTTAAAAAAGCTTTCTCGTGCATGGTTCACTCAACTGAATGCATGGGACACGATGGGGTTTTGCTGGGGAATTTTACAAAAATTCGTTAATGTGATGTTTGTTCATGTAAATCTATGTATATTACTTCCCACAGAAAAAAAAACAAAAAACAGCACCAGCACGTCCTTACCGAGTGTAAGCTGTGGCCAGTAGGTGATCCGCTTCATGGCTGGATACAGGGTGACTAGAATCACTGAGCTGGCTCCCAGGACAATACTAGAAGGCGGGAGCAGGGCAGACGGAATGTCAGCATTCCTCGGAACATTTATTTCCTGTTAAGAGGAACATTCAAATCCCCCAAAAAGCTCTTCTTTGTTAACCCTTTTAGTGCCACGCCCAAGTATAGACCTTTTCATTTTAGTAGTTGCCTCACCGGCGGATAGATGGCACTGACGCACTCGGCGCCATTAGGTTGCTTCAGTTTGGTTGGTTTTGGTTTCAACGTAAGCACGGCTATGTTGCTGTTTTACGTTGTTTTTGCTTAATTTTGTGATACGATTATTTTACTTGTAGCACACAACCAATGAAACAGTTGTATTGAGTCACTTTGAGGACTACGAAGTGTATTTTAGGCTAAATTGCGAGCTTTTTTTACCAAATAACTCCTTTGATGTAGCTGATTATGGTCGGTTGATGAAACGCCTGACTGATGTACAGTACCTGATGCACTGATGCACCAGTTTCCAGAAAAACAAACTAATGAAGAGACTAACACGTGAATGTAAATAAGCTATCGACAGCTTGATTAGCAATGTGCTGAATCGGCCAGGACAGATGAACTCGGGAGTTTACTACTCACTGTTTGGTTTTCGTGGGCACCCAACGTTTAGTGAACTTCGCAGACTAAAAACGTGTCGTGTAATGACGCAAATAATTGATATAAAAAAATAGTATCGTCTCGGCCTCTTTTTTTTTAAATTCTATACTTGAGCATGTTTTGACATGCCGAGTAAGAAAATTTCTTAAATTATCAACCCTGTTAAAGTACTCGTAAGCAGCATTTCGCAATATTGGCCCTAGGAAATAAATTATTTTTATATGAACATTTGCTTACTCAAGATTTGATATAAGTGACAGGACCGTCAAATTAAATCTGGCATTTGTCTTCCGTAAAATTGGCAAAATAAAATTAAAGGGCGCAGGAGGAGAAATACCTCGGAAAGTTTGGCTGAATTCTAGCGCCACGCGCCACTTCACGGACCTGTGTGAACAAATATTTATTTGTTTGAACAGATTCGCTCTGTCAATTTCGGCGTCGCCAGCCACCAAAAGTAAACCTCTATTCACCATCGACAATCCTGGACTCAAGTGATTGTTATGTGATGGCTCTTCTTTTTTTTTTTTTCTGCGTAAAATATTGCGGATTTTAGATACTCACAAAAATTAAAACAGTGTACGCAAAAAAAAAAAAAAGCGTTGTCATTATTGCGCATGCGCCAAACCCAAACCGCGTTTTGGATAATCGAAACGACGTTATTTCTTTGTGCACGCTATTGTAAAACTCGCTACCGTTAAGTGTCTGTGGCAGTTTCTTACGCGGGAAGTCCCAACCTTTGTGTTAAAATAAATTAAGTGGGCGGCACTGGTTATCTAAAGAAAATCAATAAATCACTTAAATGACTGTCGGAATGGGAGCGAGCGCGGTATACAATTTCTTAAACTGCATAAGTAAACCGACCAACCAAATGTTTATGTCGCAAAAGAAAATATTGAGAACCTCATCCACATGTAGATGTGATACAATGAAAAAACAAATTGCCTGATGTTGACGTAACATTACTTCCAGCCTCAGATAAAATACAAGTTAAACGTTCGTATTCTATCTCCTCCCGCGAGTTTCGTCACATAATCAGAAAGAAACTGTTTTCGATACATTATGAATACTGAGAACAATACTTTCAGGAAATAAAGATAGTCTCCTTGCGCTGACTATTCTTGACGCCTTCCGATCCTAAATGCGCGAAATAAATAAACGCGCTTCTTAATGGAATTGTTCCGCCACTATTAGTAAACAAACCTCAGTTGTCATAAGGACCTTTGAACCCTCATGATGTCTTAGTCGACGAGTAGACATATCAGACTACAGTTTCCGAAGCAAGGCAAGAAAGCGCGGTGAAACGCGACGAAAAACCCGAATACGAAACATCCGCGCAAGGCGCGGAGGGGAGAAGCGGAGCAGCAAGTTGAAGCAACCTAATGGCTGCCACGTCACGTGATTCCAAGATGGCAGCGCCCATGCGGGGGAGGATGAAAAGGTCTATACTCAGGCACACTCCCATGCAGGTTTCGGTTTCAATTTGCTCCCTACCTCTCCTAACTGGGCTGTCGATTTCATTTTAACGTGTCGAGCAATGTTTTGTCTTGTAGTAGCGCCTGTTGCAGCACATGGAAAGTTTTGGTTAGGGGACATTTGTCTCGGTTTGCTCCTTCGTTGTTCCAGAAAGGCGAACTGTTGTCGTTCAACTTCGTGCTTTACGGAGACAACTGACATCTAAAATTTGCAAATAACTAACTTAGTAATAAACTAGAATTTTAAAAAGTATGTTCCAAACAAACAAATGTCAGTTAAGGCCACTTGAAAAGACGACCCCAGGGTTTGAGGCCGAGGTGCTGCTTTGCAGCGGCACTGTGTCTCGAAAAGTATAATTTAAGAAAAATATCCTAGGTTGGAAGCATGCAGACATCAATTGCATTTGAGCCCATAGATCAGTGTGTCTTCGATAAATAAAAATACCCCATAAAGGACGCTACAACTTTTCTGCGTGGACTTTGTGTTCGACATGCGGGAAAGAAACGCGGCACTCATACGAGACTGGATAGGACATGTAGCACAACGCAAAATAAAGTTTCCCGGAATTTTTTTAATCGCAATATTTATGTTTTGGGGCTCGCTTCGAGTGAGGAATGATTCTGTAACAGGCATCTCCTCTGGCACATCAACCCGGAAAAAAACAAGCGCATAATTTTCCCACTGGAAATTTCCAAAAATCGATAACTATTGAATCGGATCACGGCAACCTAGGAAGCTTTGGCATCCATTTCGGACCCACTAGCGGCTACATCCGAGCGGAGACCGAGCGTTCAGCGATGTATAGTTTATTTCTCCGGTGAAAAAATTGCTACGTGAAACATTGGAGAAAAAAAATCTTCAGCTTAAGACGTGGTGAAATAAGCGCGGTAATGTTGCAGCTGGAGTGCACCAATTAGCGACCCCTGGCTACTGACCAGCTGATAGCATTAAAAAGAGAAAAGCTTTAGCTATATACATTGCAAAGGTTTACTCAGATACATACCATATTTTCCGGGCTATAGTCTGCAGAATATACATGTTTAAAAGTTGAAAACTTGGGCTCTGCGGACTCATCTATGCATGCGGACTATACAAGAATTTTGTTTTTCAAGATTGTTCATTATGAGGATTTTGTGAATGAAAAAGTATGTTAATGATGATCTGTGTGTAATACAAGCTTCCTTGTGAGCTAAGAAAGCATGAGAAGATTTTCGTGTCGACTATGCACCAGGTGCCGGACTGTGCACGGCAGGCGAACTATGCATCGGGTGCAGACTACCTAAGCAAGAACTTTTATTTTTGACCCCGAATTTGCCCCTGCAGACTTTACACCGGGTGCAGAGTCGACACGAAAATCTTCTCATACGGTAGTTAGTAAACTCTCTTTAGAGGCTGATGGGAGACACATGTCAACAGCGTTCGTCTAAGCTTCGCAAACATACCATGAAATCCTGAGAGATGCCCCACCCATGAAAGACAGTCCTACCCCTATTTTCGGCTAAAGTTGCTGTATATTCTTTAAACACCACAAGATAGCCCACTTCTAGTAAAAGTAGTGTTTGTATCAACGATGGCCTCGGTGTAAATGCGGCTAGTTAGCTATGACGGGATATAAGCAAACGTTGCTAACTGGGAAGTACAATCATCTTCGCTCAGGACCCTTGCCACGATAACAACCTTGGAAGGAATACATGACCTAAAAATAGCATTTTCACAACTTTTCTCGATTGTACGCCAAAAGTTAACCCACTCCATATTTGCACCTGATTAGCTCTTGGTTTTAGGTGGCCGACCTTCATGACTGACATGCCATTGGGCTAAGCAGTTTCTCAACATGGTGAAGCACAGATCATCGGAACTGAGGCGTCATCATCGGGCTTCATCGTCAGACTCACTGCTGCTATCCGAGTCCGAAAAATCGACGGAGGATTCGCGAGAACTGCCACGCTTGTGACCAGGCATTGAACCCGTGGAAGCTGCCATGGCTTTCAATGACGACGACATGCCGTCGGATTCACACCAGGTTTATAAAATCACTAGCTGCTGCCACGCAGGAAGAAAAAGAAAAACACAGAAACCCAAACTGTAGTCTTGAAAGCATGTCCGAGATGGTGCAGCAAGCGCAGGATCTCTTCCGAAATGGGCCTCCACGCCCATCGCTCACGGGCACAGTCGGGAATGAGTCACACGATACATTTTTCTCCGAATAATTAATGACAAAAGTCAATGTACCACCCAAACCCAGGTCCCCCGACTACCAACTTATTTTTAATATTATTTATTGAAACTGTCAGCCCTTGCAGGGCTATTACA
Source organism: Ixodes ricinus (assembly GCA_037355805.1). Lineage (NCBI taxonomy): Eukaryota > Metazoa > Arthropoda > Arachnida > Ixodida > Ixodidae > Ixodes > Ixodes ricinus. The sequence continues at coordinate 170,781 of JAZHYW010010738.1, read as the reverse complement.
GGTGTGGAAATATACTATAAAAAGGAAAATATTTACGCACAAAGAATTTAAAAGAAACATGAATACATACAAACATCAGAAATAATAAATTCACGGCTTATTGTCAAGCGCTATGCTTTTTATATTTCTCACGAAATCACAATCATTTGTTAAAATGACGCCTTTATTAGGAAGTTTGTTCCATTCACCAACTGCCCTTGGAAAGAAACTAAACTTAAAACAATCATAGTTAACGGCTGGTTGCCTAATACACATGCTATGACACCCCACCGACATGCATATGGCCAACTTTGAGACCTCTGAAAGGCAGAGAAGATGCCTTCCAAGCATAAACAAGCTTCCAGACTTCTCCTCAAGTTTCACTAAACGTCTGGAAGTTCCCTCCTACAGCCACAAAGGCCATCAATTAAAAATGAAGAGAACCATCACGAACGTTTCGCACAGGTAGCGACAAACGTCACGCACCTGTACCAGTTGAGCTGGAGTAGAATCAGTGTTGACAGACCAAGCTGACCACCGGTGAACACCAGGGCATCAAACATGGACAGCTGGTCAGCAGCCAGGGGTCGGTACTTAGTTCGCTCCACCTGCAACAACATCGCACTTATTTATATATTTCACTGCATCTTGTCTTCGCAAGAGCTGAAGTTTTTTTGTATTTTTCTTCATGAGGCCAAACTTGAATCTTTCACCTAGCCAAAAGTGTTTCTTCCTTGTGTGCCAGCACCTAGGCATAGATTCTAGCCGCAGGTGTCCCCTCAGTCCAATTCCGTTTTTGGCCAATGAATCGCATTCTGAGATGACTAGTATGTCAGACTACAGTTCTTCCACGTGATGGGAAGAAATAATCTCATAGAAAATGCTTCTCCAGACCTATCATGAAATAATGAGCATGTGTTTACAGTTATGCAGGTGCCCAACTTTTGCTTTTTTTCCAAATCTCAAAATCTGCCAGGGTAGACCAAGTGCACGTAAACCCAGGAACAACCCCACCTTTGTAACAGTTATCATCTTCAGTGGGGCATTTAGCGTTACGTGCTTGTGCATGTTTTCTAAGCTCGATTAAATTCACCCATCCTTTTTGGATCAGTAAATCGATAGTTGTGCTTAGAAATGTATGCCGCCATTGTCATACCTCATTGGACGCAATTATGCGGAAGCAAGTTTGCACTTTATTTATCGCAGCACACGACTCCTCCTTTACATGCAGACAAACCCGTACGGGTTCACAGTACCAGTCGAGAGCACCTCTTCGAGTCAATGTACCAGAGCACCTAGCTAAAAGAGAACGATCGACAGAAGACTATCAACATATATGTGGCACAGAAATAGCTGACTTTGCATGCACTCGCCACATTGAAATCCGTTAGTCGAAACTCCCGTTTGTTCGAGTTGACTGGGAACCGCATGTCACGGTGACCATAGGTGCAGTGAATGAAAACATAGTCACACTGACCCCAACCGCATTGTGGTGAAAAGGATAAGCATGTATGCTTTGGACATCTTGCTCGAGGCCAAGCGTCAACAGACCTTGCTGTCAATGTTTCGATCCCACATGTCGTTGATGGTGCAGCCTGCACCCCTCATGAGGAAGGCGCCGGCACCAAACAACGCCAAGAGCTTCAGGTCAGGAAGGCAACCAGCTTGGGATGCCAGGCTGATGCTCCAAGCCCCAGGCCACATCAGCAGCCACGTTCCTGCACCAAAAGCCAAGCCAACAGCCATGGGTGACATGAATGACCAAAAGCGTCGCTGTGGTCGCAAACACTCACTATGACATCTTTAGTGGCAATTCCTTCTGTTTTCGTCGACGTAAATAAGGGCAATGCCACACCGCCAACTTTGGCACTGCTGGTTCGGGCATGTGACGACTGTGAGCGACTTTGGCACACCATCAAACCTGTCGTTCGTAAACGATGGGAAGTAGCCAGGACCACAACCTGCAACGTCACGGTAAGGCAAAGTCTCCGTCGCGTCATCACAAAGGGAACCATAAGAGGGCGCCACCGACAAGATGAGGACGGCTGGGATGCCGTTCTCGTCCTTCCTTCGAAAGCTTGAGACCGAGCTTCGCCCTACCTTCAAAAGAACTTCAGCGCCTCACGAGCTTCGGGCGTACATGCAGAGAGCACGACAAATGGCAACGAATGCATACTGGAAACGTAGGGAAGAGCCGCCCTGCCAATCTCATCCTGTGGGTGCACTATCGCTGGTGCTGGGAAAGACAGTCAGTGCCGTTTTCGAATCCAGCAGCTGGCAAGTACGGCTCAACTGCACGATCATCCAAGTAGGTCGTGGTCCGATGTTGGATAACATGCGCTATTTTACTCCGCCCTCTTGACCACTCATCACGCGCTGATCAATATAGATTATACTCGTTTTCTCCTTACGATGTACCGCACAGGATGCTAGAAGCCATCGAAGCCAATTGAATGCAGTATGAGTGTCACATGATGCCTTTGGGAGAGCTGCACCACAGAACTAGATTGGCTGGAATGACCTCTGCGGTCCATATCATAAGATGAAATTGAGTATAGTTGGTGCTAAGAAAGTCAGTGAGTGATACATTTTCAAATTCAACAGCTGGCATCTACGGCTCAACTGCATGTTCATCCAATGAGTGGGCAAGGCGACAGCAAACCTGACATGTCGCATGAATGGATTTTTTCCTTGTACGCAGTTTTGGCTGCTGCTACTGCTGTCGCACCACAGTTTATCGGCAACGGAGGACACGCGCGGACACGATCAAGTAGGGACCATCAGCCTACAGGACTATCGCGGCAACTGAAGTGCTCGTCACCCAGATTAAGGCATCACCTCGTCACCAAATGCACAATGACAAGGGCTGCAGTCACGTGTTTGATCGGCAAATCAAAATCCTGGGAGGCACTTCCGCGTTGGCCTTCCGGGCTATAAAAGCGCAGCTGCATGGATCACCGATCAGATGGGCAAGGCGACAGCAAACCTGACATGTCGCATAAATGTTTTTTCCTTGTACGCAGGTATGTGGCAAATTTGATGATTACTCATACTGCTCAGATGACCGCTGTCTATTGCTGCTGCCTTGCCCAAGGTGTGTGAAACTGCTCTTCGTTGCCATTGCTGATTGTCAGGCGAGCACTCGTGCTTTTAAGGGGAGGAGATGTTGAAGAAAATCCTGGCCCAGGTACAGATACAATGCGGGAAATACTGGAAAGCCAGAAAGAGATGGCGGCTAACACAGTCGATATTAGTACAGGGTCAGAAAAGTTTTGAAAAAAGATGAGAGGCTATTGAAGTGTCTACTTTTAAGATAAAGGATCTCAGTAGGAGTAAATGACACACAAGGAAAACTAGTGCATTTGGAAGCAACCATAGTAAAGCTTGAGGCAAAGCTTGATGACTTGGAGAATAGAGGTAGGAGAAATAACTTGGTAATCTACGGAGTAGCGGAATCTGACGCAGAAACAGAGCAACACTTGGTGGAAAAAGCGGTGGAAGGCTTTTTAAAACAAACAGCAACCGACTGTTCGGCTGGAGGTTTATCTTTGGCGATCTGTGCTACGAGCTGGGGAATGCTGAAACCTTACACCACTTTCACCCTGCAGCTGCCTTCGCAGCTGTTCAAACAGCCAGTGTATTAAGTCGTCATTGCATGTTGAATTAGAGCAATCCGTCAAATACATGCAAAAGCAATAAACTGCGAGCCAGATTGTGGAGGAGGCGAAACACCTGCTCTGCTATGTAACTCAACCACCTGATTAAAAACTTTCAGCCTTTTTACTCTGGTGAAGAAGGAAGAGCAGCGGAGCTGTACTATGTGCCGCCAACTATGAGTGACGGCGGCAACCGGACAACCGGCAAGCCGGTTGCCTGGTTGCTGCCGTCATTCATAGATGGCGGTAGCTGTCCAGAGTTCTGTGTTATCAGGTCATTTGAGGATGGACACGATCCTGGGGAAACTAGCCCTTAACAGCTCCGCTGTAAAATGAGTGCTGAAGCTAAATCTGTCAAAAAAATGCACTGTCTCGGAAGGGTGGCTAGGGGTAAACCGAGACCAGTAATCTTGCACTTTGGAAACTACAATGAAAGACAAAATGTTCTCAGAAATGCTAAAAAATTAAAAGGAACGCGCATATTTATTAACGAGGACTTTTCGAAAAATGTCAGAATGATAAGAAAAAAGCTGTGGGAGAGTGCGAAAGAAAACAGAGAAAGGGGAGAGAAGGTATACTTATCGTATGATAAATTGAAGATTAATGGAGTGACGTACGCATGGGAAGTAGATACAAACCAGAGAGTTGAACTTTACTCAGCCAGAGAAGTACCTTCATCCGAGCATGATAATTGACAGGCATCTGGTTTGCCACAGGCAAAAAGTGTCCTATTTATTAACCTTAATGCAAGAAGTATCGTAAATAAAACCCTCGAGCTAGAACATATTTTATTAGAACATGACCCCGATGTAGTGGCTATCACTGAAACCTGGTTAGACTCGTCTGCGACAGATGATACAATAGTACCTCCCGGTTACGTGCTCTATCGAAAGGACAGAGAAAGTAGAGGAGGGGGTGTTGCTCTAGTTGTCAAATCTTGTTTAAATTCTTCAGAAATCGAAAGAGCACCAGGCATAGAAAATGTGTGGTGTAGCATCAAAATGGAAAAAAGTGAGTTAATTGTGGGAGTACTGTATCGACCCCCGCAAATGCCATGTGGATATTTGCAAGAACTAAGTGAGTTCCTCTTTAAACTGAAAGTAAGTTCCAAGAAGGTTGTTTTAATGGGTGATTTCAATCTCAGTGGAATTGACTGGGAAACGTTAGGATCTGGGGACCACGAAGTATCATGTGCTGAGGAACTTTTAGATATAGTCTTCTCACATAATTTAACTCAAATTGTTAAGGGACATACCAGAATACAAGGGCAATCAGAAACTCTTTTGGATTTAATATTTATAAATGAAAACCTTATAAACCACGCATATGATTGCAAGATTAGCCCGGGAATTTCGGACCACAGCACTGTACATTTTACGTTGTCCTTAAAGGCTATGCTCAGGAGAATTGAAATTACTTCGTATAAAAACTTTGACAAAGCCAATGACGAGTCAGTAATTGATCAACTTAGCCTGAACTATGATAACTTCGAGCACCTAGCTGGCAACCCGTTGATAGAAGTGGATGACCTATGGCTCAATTTTAAGGAAATGATACTTGAATGCACTCGTAAGTTTGTCCCAGTGGAAATAAGAAAGAAAAACTTGAACAGTCCTTGGATTACAAGGGACATAATTCACCACAAAAGACGATTATCAAGGTGTAGAGCAAGAGCTACGGAAAAAACACGACGGGTTCCAGCAGGCACAAAATACAGTCATTGAGCAAAGAACTCAAAGCAAAAATAAAAACTTCGAAAACGATTTTCTTTAATGTAAAAATGCAAAACTTTTTGAGACATGCACCACAGAAATTTTGGCGACAATTAAAACCAAGTAAAAAAGTAATTACCAAAGTGATAGTAGAAGAAGAAGTGATTGAGGACAAGACTGAAATTGCAAATTGCTTTAACCAATATTTTGTCAGTGTTTTTTCCGCTGATAATAACATTTTACCAACATTTTGTTTGTTTGAGAATGTGCCCCCAATCGAAGACGTAGAGGTCTCAGAGGAGGGAATTTTTTCACAGCTACTTCTTATCGATCCAAAGAAAGCCGCCGGACCGGATGACATTCATAATCAATTCTTAAGGCGTTATAGCGAATGGTGTTCAAAATATCTTACGATCATTTTTAATAAATCGCTTTCAGATGGGTCCGTTCCCAATGACTGGAAGCTGGCCAAAATAATACCTATTCTTAAGACTGGAAATGCTAGTAAGGTCACGAATTATAGACCCATATCATTAATATCTACTTGTTGTAAAATACTTGAGCATGTTGTTTCGAAGCATATAAGGATGTTTTTAGATACCTACTCTGTACTTGATGAAAAACAGCATGGATTTCGAAAAGGCCTGTCTACCACAACCCAATTAACAGAATTAATTCACGATTTTTCTTCGACCCTTGACAAAAGAGGACAAATTGATGTAATTTTTTTAGACTTTCAAAAAGCTTTTGATAAGGTAAACCATAATAAATTACTTTTAAAGCTCAGGCATTTACTAAAAAAACGCAAAAGTTCTGCGATGGATAGAAATGTTTTTGTTTTGTAGAAGGCAATTTGTGAGTATTGATGGACACGCTTCCATGCCTCGTGGGGTCGACTCGGGAGTCCCTCAGGGTTCTGTACTTGGGCCCCTGTTGTTTTTGGTTTTTATCAATGACGTTCTTTGCGATATTACAGTAAAGGCACGACTTTTTGCTGATGATTGTATATTGCATACCTATATAAACGATGATTCTGACCATGTTGAACTAAACGATTGTTTGCAGAAAATTAGCAAATGGTGCGAGATCTGGCAAATGTCTTTAAATACTGAAAAGACAGTTTGCATGTCAATAACACATAGGAGAGTTCCTTCTGTGTATAACTACTACTTGAAGAGTGAACCATTGTCTAGGATAGATGAATTTAAGTATTTAGGAGTAACAATAACCAGTGATTTAAGTTGGAACAAACATGTTAATAATATAATCAAGAAAGCCACAGCTAAACTCTGGTCACTAAGAAGATCACTAAAATTGGCAACCACTGAAACTAAACTGCTAGCTTATAAAATGCTAATAAGACCTAGATTGGAGTATGCTAGTGAAGTTTGGGATCCTCACACAAAAGGTTTAATATTGAAATTAGAAAAAGTTCAAAGAATGGCACTACGTTTCATTTTTTCGAAGTACAGAAGACTGGATTCATCAACTGAGCTGTATTCTAAGGCAAGTCTCACCTTATTAGAAGAGAGGAGAAAATATAAGCGTTTAAAAATGCTTTTCATGATTTTAGATGGTACACTGCAAATCGATAAACACAGATTCATCAAACCTCATCTATCTAGAATCACACGTAATAAGCATACTAGGGCAATCGAAGAGTACGGATTCACCAAAGAATGTTTCAAGGATTTGTATTTCCCTCGGACGATAAGGGAGTGGAATAAATTGCCTGAAAGCGTTGCTAAATCCAAAAGGGTTTTGGATTTTGTAAAGTGTCTCCCATGTAACCAATAAACCTCATGTTATTATTTTTGTTTTAACTTTTGGACTATTTGATATGAGTATTAGGTGTCGTATAGTCCTTCATTTTTGTCATTGTGTTCTGCATGCATTCATGTCTATTGTTTTTTGTATTCACTCTTATCATAGTTCCCGATGGGGGACTGATAGTATTACGAAATAAAATAAGAGTAAATAAATCGGGTCGTGGTGTGGCGCTGGACAACACGCGCTTTTTTACTCCGTCTTTTTAACCATTCACCATGCGCACCGTACTCACCGATGGGTTTGTCCGCGCGCATGAGCCGCAGGTAAGGCTGCAAGGTGGTCGGTGCCATATGCACCAACCTCTCCGGCAAAGTCCGGCGTTCGGAAACTGCGTCGCTGCGCGCGCCGTACGGTGCATCTCTTCGCGTGGAAGACGACTTGAACCTGCCGACGCAGCCGTAATTCGACGTCTTTGCCGACCATCTCTCGCTGACCCTGTCGCCCGCTGAACACACGACGAACAGTCTGCACGCTGACATCCCCATGTCCGTAGCGCTGCACCGCTTCAAGCAGGGCAGTGCAATACCACGTCCAGCGATACAGCACACTGGTTTCCCGAGCATGAACAACATGATCACAGTCGTAGACCTCGATTTTTCTTTTCTAGCGTTTTTCTAAGGAGAAACAACGCAGTCGCAATCCTTCGTTGGCCTCAATATGAGGCTGGAAGACTGGCAGAGTTGGCTGCGAGCACGCACGTGCCTGGATTTCACCTGCCCCTGCGACAGCGTCGACGCTGGTGCCGTCGGAGCGAACAGGCGCCGACCGTCAACATGCCTTTAGTGTGGCGGTCACGAGCGGAACAGTTTCCGCTCTCACCGAAGAAAAAAGAAGGTTCCGCTTGTGGTCACATTGTGTGCCGCCGGGGAGGTGTCCTCGAACGTGCGTTGGTCCGTCGACGAGGAAGTTTCCGCAGCGTCGCACGTGAAACCAGACGTCCTTGATCGTCCTACACCAGTGTCCTACACCTTATCCGTGTAGAGCTGTAAATACGCATGGAAAAAACGAACAGTTACTGCGCGTGCGCTCGTCTTTCTTAGAACGCGATAACCAACGGAGTCTTGAGCAACGATCACGGTCGCGGTGGCGGGTGGCAGAGGCGACGGTGGAGGCCAGTCAAGTGATGAACACTGTGATTTCAGTTCTTTCAGCTGCACGCGCACCCAGCGCACCCGCGAATGCGAAAATACGCTAGTTGCTGCAGGCTGCAGCTTTGGATTGGATTCGCTTGAGATGGCATGCCCTGTAGATGCTGCCGAAAGTGAATTAATCGAATCAGGCAGTGGCTTGCGCCGTCTAGCTGGACGGCCATCTTGCTAATAGTCAAATTGCGATTTCGCTAGCGTGGCAGAGGCTGGCGGCAGCGTGCTGAAGGCGCGTTTTCTACTCGTTCGTCGTCATTTGCGCATAGAGGTTTTTTAAGCCCCTGTGTAAGCGTTGAGAGTTGCCGTTGAGAATATGTGGTCGTTTTATACGAAAGCGGAGTGCCGCAGGAAAAAGCAGAACTCGTTAAAAGCAAGTTTCGCCGGTCTAGCGGCGTCATCAAAGCTTCCTTGGTTGGGTTAGGTTAGGTTACACAGTTAAATAGCCGCGTATATTGGGGGACGCATAAATGCTGCTGTTGTCGTCGTCGGCATTTATGGACCTTGTGTTTATTTTACTCATTTATGACTTTCTTTCAATTGTCACCGTTACTTATAAGCCCTCGGAACTCTCTGGATAACGGCGAACCAGTGGGCGAGGACGACTTGATTGCCCGAAGCCACGACAAGCGGTACTCGGAGGCATCGTCTGACCAAGACATTTTTGCTTGTACGACTGTGTTGGTGACTGGGCCTTGGCAGTGCATCCATTTTCAAAATACTCAATTTTTTGTCGTGTACTATACGGGGCTTCGTCACAGGCTTCGGCATGGCAAAGCCTGGTCCGTTTCATAGGGTTGTTTTCTCAAATTTAAAGGAGTCATGAAACGCTTTTCCAACTTTTTCCTGTTTAGCTTTCCTCCTCAACTCATAAATCGCGCATTCTACCAAACAGTTCAAGAAGACGGAAAAGGAAGAGTCCCCTCTTGCCCGGACCTCTTTGTGTACCCGGGCACAGCCATTCTCCCTTTAGAAGATTAGCCCGTCGCTCAAAATTCAGACAAAAGTTGCTTTCTCACTCTCGTTCACTCCCGAAGCCGACAATGCTGTGGAAGCTACGTGCTCGTTGGGCCAACCACACTTTTGCCACGTGATCACGCTCTCTCGCGCATACCCACGCGCAGAGAATGAGGTCAGGTGGATGAAAGGGAGGTGGCTGATTGGTCCGGCAAGCGCGTAAGTTCCACCACGATGTCAGCTTAGGGGTGAAGGAATTAGGTGAGGTCCGGTGCCGTGTGACGTGCATTTGGGCCTCGCGACGCGCTGCGGGCACCGCGGATGTATCACATGTGAAAAGGCAGAGAGCTTACGAAGGGAATGAGGTACGAAATAGCCGCTGTGTTTTCAAATTTTCGTACCGAAAGTCAGGCTTTGACTTTCTGCATTTTTTCTTTTGGCTCACTGAACGATGTGCTATTAGTAAAATCCCAATATAAATTGATTTATTCCACCCCAAAATGAAACGATTCTAGACATTTTCTTAACTTAAATACAACATGTAGTGCCTATTGACACAGTTATTACTAAATAAGGTGCTATTCTGCAAGATAATTGTATCGGTGTCGTTTTTGTGTGTTTACTTGCAATTTTAGTGTCTGCTTCCAGAAAATGGCGTGAAAAACGAGGTTGGGTACTAGCCGCGCCAGTGGCGTAGCCAGGATTTTATTTCGGGAGGGGTTCACCGGCATTATTGCCCCCCCCCCCCCCTTCAATGACGAAGCAGGGTGAACTCGGCGGTACGGACGCTCGCGCAAAGATTAGGGAGGCGCTGTTAAGAAAAAACGGGTAAAGCTGCATTGTCATTTTTCAAAACGGAGCAGGCTTCATTTACAGGAATACAGGCATGGTGGCTCACTGTTCTACCGTAGTTGGGGCCCACCAACTTTAAAAGCTTCCTTACAGCACATAACTCCTTCCGCTTTTTGAGTTACCACTGCATTACCAACACGTGCCGGCCAGACAAAAAAACAAAAAAAACAGTTATACTGTCATAAAAAATTAAACAGCAACACACTAAAAAATTGCAAAATTAGAGCAAGCGTTTATGCACAAACACTTGGCAATATTCCAAGCCGCCATTAAAATGGCCGAGACAGCTGAAGTCGAAATTTAGATGCCGCGAGTAACAAGTCGGCAACGTCACCGCTCTAACATTCCCGCTTGAAGCACGGAAGAGCATTTTTAGCGTTCCGTGTTCCTTCATTTCATGGATTACCTGATCACAAAGTTAGATGGGAGATTTAAAAAGCACCGGCGTACGTTGCAATTACTTTCGTCGCTTCTGCCTGCAAAGATCTTGGAAAGCGGGGCAGGTCTCGGCGCTGAAGAGTTTTTGGAGCTCCATTCAAGCCTGGTTTCATTTCCCGAACTCCAATGTGAGCTGCTCATATGGGCTCCCAATTGCAAGAGGGAGAAACGTGAAACGCCCGTCACGTATGCGCTACAGGCGGTCGCCCCCTGTCCGGAGGCCCTATTCCCAAACGTTCATCGTCTCCTCAAGATCCTAGCGACTCTGCCCGTAACAACGGCGGAAGCTGAAAGTTCGTTTTCTTCACTACGACGGTTGAAAACATACCTGAGAGCGTCCACTTCGAATGAGCGACTGCTCGGTTTAGCGCTTTTGAATGTTCACCGCGACATGGAATTTCAAGCGGAGAACGTCCTGGATATTCTTTGCCGTGAACGCAGGCGGCTGCATCATAGGAGCTTGGCATAAATGAAATGATCAAGAGAGCCTGTAAATTGCTTTCTGAAATAACTAGTCACAGTTACTTTTTTATTCGTGGTAATTTACGGCGTGCTAAAGAACGCTACTACTTCAAGGTGTTCAAGGCAGCAGAGGGGTGTACGGACGTCACGTGCAAAAAGTTAAAATTATCTTTTAAATCGAAACCGTTCATCTATTTCAATTATAAAATAGTGCGTAACGCTGTTGAACTAACCGAATGTTCTTTGGCGAACGCTTTTAACCTGCATTTTGTGAACATTAGAAGCGGGATTGTTACTGTAAAGTATTGCGTTTCTGATGATAGAAACAGCAGCTCGATTTTTTAGATCTGGTTGTAGAACCTGAGGTCATTAATGTGATTTTACAACTTAAGAAAAGTGGAGCTTGTGACGTGAATGGTTTACAAATAAGGCCTGTTAATTATGTTGTTCATTTATAAGCGTCAGTGCTAACGCATATATTTAATCTTTCTTTGATGACTGGTGTTTTTCCTAAACGAATGCAAATAGCAAAAGTGTCAGTACTACACAAAAAAAAGGGAGTGTAAATGTTATGGGTAGGGTTCGGAGTTTTTCGGTTTAAACCGATAAAAACCGATAAAAGTACGCCGAATCCATTTTCGGAAATTCGGTTTTAACCGAAAAAGGTCAGTTTTAGGTTCGGCATTTTCGATTTAAACCGATAAAAGTACGTCGAATCCATTTTCTAAAATTCAGATTTTAACCGGAAAAGGTCACTTTGACCTTCCAGTCGTAACGCAGAGCCGTGGCGAAAAAGTGGAACGACAGTGTCTATCGAAACATGTCCCAATGTATGGGATACACGGATGCCATCACGACATTTTGGTTTAATCTGCGCATCATCGATCGGAACGTAAAGTCCGAAATGCCCCATGACTTCACCATGTACGAGCGTGTTTTCAAACTCGTTGTAATGAAGATTGATTTGATGCAAGCTCTGCATGTTGTGCTGTGCTTCAAAACGTCGCACCGTGTCTCTTTTGGCGGTCACAATTGGTTGATTGGCCGATTTTGGCTAAGGGAGCGCTTCATCTCCTCAGCCTCTCAGTGTCCAGTGTTAGCGCTGAGCGGGCATTCTCGAATCTAAGGGTCATATTAACAGGAAAGAAAGAGTGCGGACCAATGAGGAGAACCTGGGAAAATATATGTGCGTGTACTATAAAAAGATCACGTAATACTGATGTACAGAAGGTGAAGTTCCATGTCTTTTAGGCATAGGCTTCATATCTGACTTGTTTGTACTTCTGTGTTTTTTTTTTCTTGTTTCTTTGCAGTTACACACATTTGGCAAATAAAGTGTCCATTTCTTTTCAATGTATCTGTGCCGTTATTCTTTGAATGATTACAAAAATCAGAACTGCAAGGGTCATCTGATTCGGCGTCCGTTGGTGTTTATTTTATATTCACCGAAAAAAGCCGATAAACCTTTGTGGGCATAAATATACGCCGAAAAAAACCGAAAATTGAATTTTAAAATAAACACCGAAAAACGTACGCCGAATTTTGAAAAAATAGAAACCGAAAACGCGGAACCCTAGTTATGGGTAATTACAGACCGATTTCCATATTGCCAGTATTTTCTCAAAGCACTTGAAAGGTACTTCATACACGTATAACTATTTTTTCAACTAAGCATAACTTGATATGAGTTTGGTTTTATAAAGCATAAATCTACCGAGGCTGCCCTCCATCCAGAAAAATTCATCTTGAAAATTTTGAAGAAAAAAATTGTTCTTGGAGCATTCATAGATTTCACAACGGCTTTTGATTGCCTCAATCATGAAATTTTTAGTAGCAAAATTGGGTACATATAGGATTTGAGGGAATGCTTTTGAAGTGAGTGGAAGTTACTTGCATCGAATGCAATTAGTTTATATTGATGGATATTCGTCAAGCTCGAAGCGTATTCTGACTGGTGTTCCACAGGGATATTAGGTCGTTTTCTTTTTAATATTTACGTTAATGATATTGCAACATACGACGGAAATAAACTCTTTATTATTAATTTTAGTCGAAAGCACGTAATTCTGATCAGTACTCAGGATGTGCGTGAGCGCAGCGCCACCCCTTTGCTTACAGTGCAGTTGTTTTTGCAATTCATTTAATATTACAAAACTGACATTGATTTATATTATCACCATGTGTTCGTTTTGTTATGTTCGCTTTGGTTTGATTGAACTATGTATTTTAGCTAGCATAGTTTGTTATACTCTGCCTTGAAATCGCCATCGTTCACCTTACAAGTTTTCGAAATATCCGTTCTCTATATATCTGAGATCAAGTTCCGCATCCCATTAAATAGATATGAATGAAGGAATATTGCCTGTTTTATTTATTTGAGCATTTTCTACCCCGCAAACACTCTTCCCGGAAACATATAAGTTGGAGATAGTCCGCGCTACCCCTTGCTCCATGCCCCGCGCAAAACCGACTTCCGGTCCACGGAGGGGAGGGGGGGGGGAGGTTCGGCATTTCGGGAGGGGTTTCGACCCCCAAACCCCCCCTCTGCCTACGCCACTGTAGCCGGCGCAGCTCACGAATCACGCTACGAGAGTTTTGATTTTGAGACTTCATCAGCGCACGCCCGCAAGTGTGTTTACATTGTTAAAATAAAGGCAATCACTGCGTTCTTACTTTCTCTGGGAGTTGCAGTTTCGTGCGCGAAAACGAATGCAACGGTTGCTGAGCCTTCACCAGAAGAGATAACAATATTGTTAATATGCATGTTTTTCGATTTGAGTCACTTGACGTCAGCTTTGCATGAAAGTGTGCGTTCCATATTCGCAACGTGCCGTTTTTAACCTTTAAAATTCCGGTTTCTGGTGTTAGGACACACACGGACGTTTAGGAAGATGGGGAGAGTTAGGAATGTCGGATGTGCAACGTCGAGCAGGATAGATAGTTCCGTGTTTAGTTTTATGCAGATACATGAAAATCGCGAAATAACGCGAACTAAAAAGCAATATTATTCTGTTTTGGCACAAACTACTTGTGAGCCGAAAATAGCATTGTTATAATAATAATAATAATAATAATAATAATAATAATAATAATAATAATAATAATAATAATAATAATAATAATAATAATATATATTATAATAATTTTATTTGCACAAACTGGAAGGGGCCTATGTGGTGGTGTGCGGCCCGGGCTAGGCAGATAGGTGAAAACCCTTACGCAGAGCGCCTGCCAGCCCGCCACCACATGTGAAAAAACAAAACCGATGTATAAATGTACAGAATATACACACTACAGAAAGTGCGTAAAAAGGAAAGAAAAGAAGGGGGAAAACATGTATCACATTATGACGAGGATGCCACCTGCATCCCATACATTCTGGCAAGCTCTCGTGACTCTGCCCCGTTTGACGGCAGTGGGCTGCGAACACTGAGCGTAACTGTCAGTTGTCAGTCAATGTTTCAACTACCTCGTTTCATCAATGGAAAGGTCAAATGAAAATCACGTTATCCAGAATGCACCGCATCATTTGTCACTTGCGCAGTGGACTGCGTAAATTACTGGTCGATCTTCTGTTCTTGAGGCAGAAAATATTGAAGAAAACCACACTCGCGAAAGCTCACAAACGCACAGTTACCGTGTCGCCTACTCCACACCTCGCCGTAACCGCTGGTTGTACTAAACTGTACGATGGTAACCGCGCGACTGCGCGGCGTCCATTTGCGATCCATGGCCCCGTCGCGTTCGTGCGCGCGCGAAAACATTTGCCGAATTTTTGCCGATTTTTTGCCGAACTTTCCTTCTAAATTTCGGCATGTGCGGAACTTTGCCGAATCTGAAGTTCGGCAGATTCGGTCCATCACTAACTTTTACGGCGCAGGTGATAGACCCCCTAGCAACGACGCTCACGCCGGATTGGCTGCTCGGCAACGCGCGGGAACTTAAATTTCGGATTCGGACAGCGCGTGTATATAACCCGCCCCCCCCCTCCCCCCGCCTGTGTTCACGCCGCTTCGCGGCGACAGTGTGCGGCTGCTAATTACAAAACTATTAACCCACTTAGCCCCCCCCCCCCCCCTTCTACCCCCGTACACGCCGCTTTGCAGCCGGCAACCCAAGCCCCGCTGTCCCCCATGCACATCCGTAAATAGAGTCCCATACGATTTAGTTCAGCGATGTTTCGTCGACAACATTTTTTTTTTCAGTGTTAATCGTAAAAAAGAAATGTCGTAAATATCGCCAAATGCCTCGACAAAACAAAATGTTCGAGGAAAAAAAAAAAGAAGCCCACACCATGGATAGAACCCGGGTCTGCTACGTATGGGGCAGACATCTTACAACTAAGTTACGCTACCGCTTCGGAAACTCGCATTGTAACCACTGCCTATGTTGACGGCGGCAGCGCCTATCTCCACGAACCAGCCAATCCGGCGTGAGCACCGTTGCTAGGGTTTGTATCACCTGCGCGTTAAAAATATGCCCCCGCGGGTCGGGGGGCGGTGCCCTTGGTATTCCTTGGGCGCCGCCGGCCAGTGTTTGCCCTGCCCAGTGGCGGCTGTTTCAGGGGGGGGGCAAAACACATGCCTTGCCCCCCACTCTGAGAACTGGGGAGGGGGGGGCAAGCGCCCCCTTGCCCCCCGGTTGGTACGCCCATGAATTAAGGTTTTAGTAGCAATTGAGAAGTCATTTTGACAAATATACGGGTTATGTATTATATTCCGTACCATGTCCCACTAAAGCAGTATTAGAATATTCTTCGGGTTGAAATATGAGCTTAGTTGACTAGCTATAATGTGGACTGCTGAATAAAAGTATATTTGACAGAGAGAGAGATACTACTTAAACTCAGCCAAGATTAACGCAGAACCTCCTGCATTGAACTTGACTTCGAATCCCGGACGGAGAAAATGAGTATTGATTGTGGCCGGTCACCCTGAGCAATGTAGACCAGTGGCGTCACAAGGGGGAAGGGGGCGGACCGCCCCGGGTGCAGCGCTCAGGGGGGTGTCGCGGCGGGCCACGAGGGGGGGGGGTTGAGTCGCGGCGGGCCACGCGAGAGCGGGGGGGGGGGAGATAAACGCGGCAGGCCACGCGAGAGTGGGGCGGGGGGGGGTGTCGCGGCAAGCTACCGCCCCGGGTGCCGCTGACCCTCGTGACGCCACTAATGTAGACGTATATTGCTGCTAGCTTCGACGGGGTTATGATATAAATATTGGAGGCGCGATAGATCATAATGCCGTTACAGCTTCTAACCTTGCGAGACGCGTCCCCCACCTTTTGAAAGCAGACGATTTCCTCATTAATTGTATATGCAGCGAGCAGGTTTTCCAAAATCAAGTAATTGCGAAATCAGCCCAACTCCTTCGGTCTGGTCCAGAGGCTTTTTCGGCGAAAAGCAGCCAAGATGAATAGCCAACGTACCGACCGGCGTGGGTGGCTCAAACTTGAAGCTAATCGAACACAACCAAACTCAAGAAAAGCAGCTATCGAGCCTTCCCATTCACTTGACTGCAACATTGATGTTCCTTCCAGTTAAACACCTTGTCTGTCGTCCTCAGTTCACTGTTCTACATCCTTATAAAGAAACCCCTTATCAGTTACCAAGTAGTCGTCACTTTGAATGTGATTCGAGACAGACAAGAAATCAAAACGTTTTTCCGTGATTCCTCCCCATCCAAGAAATCGAAAGCACACGACCGTGTGTTGTGGAGTAAACGGGCTTTCAAACACGTGATGTGAAGGAAACAATCTACTGAGGCTTCACCACACTAATGAACACTGAAGCAAACTTAAGAAATTTTCGGACCTTCGTCAAATTACAGTGTTCGTTACCGCGCCGACAACACGTGTCCGCGAAAGCCACCAGAGACGCGGATGGGCGCAAAGCGACCTGTTCCGACTGGTTCCCGGTTTTCCCGCTTGGTAGCTTCCGTTTTGCTGGAGTCTCGAATTGAGTTAGTGTTCGTTTCCGAACAATGAAGTTGCGTTGGACACCCCTGTGTTGGGCTTCTTCTTTCATCAAATAAAGTTCACGTACACAAAACTTGCTGCCGAAAACGGAGAAACGGCAGTGCGCCATTTTTGTAGCGTAAGCTACACTGGCCGAGGTTGAGCAGTTTCGCGTGCCTCGCATAATGAGCCATGCTCCATGCTGCGCATGCGCGAGGAGCAGTGACGTCATACGGCGCACAGCTGGCGCGCTGGAGCCCCGCCGCCGCGCCATAGGAGTGACGTCGTAGCCGCGGCAGACGCGTACCAGGCCGCCGCGTGCCCAGCTGTGCGCCTCCGTTGCGCAGTAGTCAAGTCCGGACGTTGCACCGGAGCCGCTTGATAGCGCCTCTCATTTTGTGCGCATAAGCTCACCCTACGTATACCCTGGCTTAGCCGTTAAGCCACCCCAATTTTTTCTTCGTCACCGGTGCCGGACTGCCGGTACGCGGTCGAAGTTGGGACGAGCAACATTCATCTCGCTCTTGCGCCTTACGGGTACAGCAGCTCTAGAGGAGGAGACAAATCATTTCCTTGCCTGAATATATTTAATGTGTGTTGCGCCACATTATGTATAATACATAGCATTTCGCTACATTTTACCGGTCACCGCGAAACTGCTACAGAAACCGAGACCGTGCATTGGTTAGGCCTACGTCAACCACACGTGCAAGTGTTTAGAATAACAGCAATAACAGTACGTACCATACGTTTATATAAACAAGGCGAAATCTGGTTATATGCAGTAAAAGTACCTAGAAAAAACAGAACTGACCGCATTCTTCGCGAGGTTTACGACAAGATTCACGCTGCAATCTGCAACCAGCGACGAATCTCCGAATATTCGTAGCGGGAAGTTCGGAAATTTCCGAATCTGGGCGAATCCGAATTAACCGTGATTCGTCCCCATCACTACTTGCAACGGTCTGCAACGCTGCAACCGTCAGTGTGCCATAGCGACGGAGGGACGCACGCACGTGTCGTTCACGACGCAAGACGCAAGGAGTTGGAGCAACCGAAAGCGTCGCTGTGGTCGGCCTGCTACGATTGGCCAAATCAAGTAGCTTAGAAGGGTAGGAGGGGGCATGAGCATGAATGGCAGCCACGTAGCCTCCCCAACCAGGCCATGCCTCCCGTGACGCCTCGCCTCTTTCTCATTTTCCTCCTTACCCTCCTCACTTATTGGCACAGCACGTGACCGTCGGTTTATGTTGTGGCTGTGGCTGCGGGTAGCGACCCCGCAACCATCAACCATTTATCCTATTGATCAGTCATCACAGCCAGAAACTGTGACCCGCGCGTGTATTTGGAGACCGCGACCGGTCGTGTTGGAGACCTCCACGCCCAGCCGACCGATACTACGCCTGCTGCGCTTCGTTACGCCTTCTGTTTTCTACAGATCGTTACCATCCTGAAAACGATACTATTCAACGTGGAACGTCAGCGCTGTAACGAAGTCTGTTGGCGTGTTTTGGGTAATGTACTGTGCATCTGCGGGGAGTATTTCCTTTATCTTCTGGCCACGAATTACTGCAGTAGTCAAAGCAAGAATAAATTACATATGATAGCTGCGTTCTCATCGCTCTCATATGTTATATCACGCTACTGGCTTTTTCTTTTCGTTGCGGCCGCTATGCAAAACTTCCACTGGGACGTTTTATTGCTGTCGTGATAAATTGAACCAGCCCAACTTGACTCGAGGTTGGGATATGTTTTATTGACAATCGGAAGTGCAGGGAGCACACCACGCTCCACTTCGATGGGGTCCAGCCACCGCCGCGACCAACGGCCGAAATCCATCGTTTCCGCAGTTCGGCGACCGTCGGTAATCTAAGAGAATTGTTGATTGATTCCTGTTATCGTAAAACTATGTGCGTGTAATACGCCAAAGGCTTATCGGTGAAAGGTAACCTCGCTGAAGAAAAGCCAGTCCGATTAGGGCGGCCGACCACGCTGCAAGCACCCATCCCGTAGCCGGAGGAAAATAGAGAGTTTTAGTAGATCGTTCCGATACCTCCGATACTCCCGATAACGATACTATATATGTAAGCGCAAAGGCGGAGGGCAGAGTATCGGGTATCGTTATCGGAGTCATCGGAACGATTTACTAAAAACTCTCTATTAGCACACCGGCCAGCGTACAAGCAAACCATATCCCGTACAGCACCTGGCCACGCCCCTTGTCACGTGACATGACGTCACTTCCGGCAGTAAATCCCGTTATGTCACGTGACATGTCGTCACTTCCGGTTCAAATCGAAACCAGCTATTTCATTGCTTTGCAAAATGTCACGTGACATGACCTCACTTCCGGTTAAATTAAAACCAGTTGTTTTATTGGTTTGCGACGTCCGACACCCTCTGGTCGTCGCCTCTCTAGCGCACCCTCGACCACAGGGGTCCCAGGATTTGGGGACAATCGCGTCCTCCTTTTCGGAGGGGGTGACGAGGGTACAGCGCTCTAAGATGGCGCTGTCCCCCTCGCCACCGACGGATGCGGCAAGTGGCTGAACAAAACGAATCCAGCGGCTCACCTGGCCACGCCCCCTTGTCACGTGACATGACGTCACTTCCGGCAGTAAATCCCGTTATGTCACGTGACATGACGTCACTTCCGGTTCAAATCGAAACCAGCTATTTCATTGCTTTGCAAAATGTCACGTGACATGACCTCACCTCCGGTTAAATTAAAACCAGTTGTTTCATTGGTTTGCGACGTCCCACACCCCCTTGGTCGTCGCCCTCTAGCGCACCCTCGACCACAGGGGTCCCAGGATTTCCGGGGACAATCGCGTCCCCTTTCGGAGGGGGTGACGAGGGTACAGCTTCTAAGATGGCGGCGCTGTCCCCCTCGCCACCGACGGATGCGTGCGGGACACAAATGAATCCAGCGGCTCACCTGGCCACGCCCCTCTTGTCACGTGACATGACGTCACTTCCGGCAGTAAATCCTGTTATGTCACGTGACATGTCGTCACTTCCGGTTCAAATCGAAACCAGCTATTCTCGTTGCTTTGCAAAATGTCACGTGACATGACCTCACTTCCGGTTAAATTAAAACCAGATGTTTTATTGGTTTGCGACGTCCGACACCCTCTGGTCGTCGCCTCTCTAGCGCACCCTCGACCACAGTGGGTCCCAGGATTTTGGGGACAACCGCGTCCCCGGGAGGGGGTGACGAGGGTACAGCTTCTAAGATGGCGCTGTCCCCCCTGCCACCGACGGATGCGCGGCTGAACAAATGAATCCAGCGGCTCACCTGGCCACGCCCCTTGTCACGTGACATGACGTCACTTCCGGCAGTAAATCCCGTTATGTCACGTGACATGTCGTCACTTCCGGTTCAAATCGAAACCAGCTATTTCATTGCTTTGCAAAATGTCACGTGACATGACCTCACTTCCGGTTAAATTAAAACCAGTTGTTTTATTGGTTTTGCGACGGTCCGACACCCTCTGGCTGCCCTCTAGCTTAAGTGCACCCTCGACCACGGGGGTCCCAGGATTTGGGGACAATCGTTGTCCCCTTTCGGAGGGGGTGACGAGGGTACAGCTTCTAAGATGGCGCTGTCCCCCTCGCCACCGAGCCGGATGCGCGTGCTGAACAGATATCCAGCGCGCTCACCTGGCCACGTTCCCTTGTCACGTGACATGACGTCACTTCCGGGCAGTAAATCTCGTTATGTCACGTGACATGTCGTCACTCTCCGGTCTCAAATCGAAACCAGCTATTTCATTGCTTTGCAAAATGTCACGTGACATGACCTCACTTCCGGTTAAATTAAAACCAGTTGTTTTATTGGTTTATGACGTCCGACACCCTCTGGTCGCCGCCTCTCTAGCGCACCCCTCGAGCCCACAGGGGTCCCAGGATTTGGGGACAATCGCGTCCCCTTCGGGAGGGGTGACGAGGGGTACAGCTTCTAAGTGATGAGCGCTGTCCCCCTCGCCACCGACGGATGCGTGCGGCTGAACAAATGAATCCATGCGGCCCACCCGGCCACGCTCCCTTGTCACGTGACATGACGTCACTTCCCGCAGTAAATCCCGTTATGTCACGTGACATGTCGTCACTTCCGGTTCAAATCGAAACCAGCCATTTCATTGCTTTGCAAAATGTCACGTGACATGACCTCACTTCCGGTCAAATTAAAAACCAGTTGTTTTATTGGTTTGCGACGTCCGACACCCCTCTGGTCGTCGCCTCTCTAGCGCACCCTCGATCCACAGGGGTCCCAGGATTTGGGGACAACCGCAGTCTCCTTTCGGAGGGGGTGACGAGGGTACAGCTTCTAAGATGGCGCTTGTCCCCCTCAAGCCACCGACGGATGCGCGCGGCTGAACAAAATGAATCCAGCGGCTCACCTGGCCACGCCCCCTTGTCACGTCGACATGACGTCACTTCCGGCAGTAAACCCGCTATGTCACGTGACGCGTCGTCACTTCCGGTTCAAATCGAAACCAGCTATTTCATTGCTTTGCAAAATGTCATCACGTGACATGACCTCACTTCCGGTTAAATTAAAACCAGTTGTTTTATTGGTTTGAGACGTCCGACACCCTCTGGTCGCCGCCTCTCTAGCGCACCCTCGACCACAGGGGTCCCAGGATCGGGGGACAATCGCGTCCCCTTTCGGAGGGGGTGACGCAGGGTACAGCTTCTAAGATGGCGCTGTCCCCCTCGCCACCGACGGATGCGTGCGGCTGAACAAATGAACTCAGCGGCCTGACGCTGGCCACTGCCTCTTGTCACGTGACATGACGTCACTCTCCGGCAGTAAATCCCGCTGTGTCACGTGACATGTCGTCACTTCCGGTTCAAATCGAAACCAGCTATTTCATTGCTTTTGCAAAATGTCACGTGACACGACCTCACTTCCGGGCTAAATTAAAACCAGTTGCTTTATTGGTTTGCGACGTCCGACACCCTCTGGTCGTCGCCTCTCTTTAGCCCACCCTCGACCACAGGGGTCCCATGGGATCGGGGGACAATCGCGTCCCCTTTTCGGGAGGGGGTGACGAGGGTACAGCTTCTAAGATGGCGCTGTCCCCCTCGCCACCGACGGATGCGTGCGGCTGAACAAATGAATCCAGCGGCTCACCTGGCCACGCCCCCTTGTCACGTGACATGACGTCACTTCCGGCAGTAAATCCCCGTTATGTCACGGGACATGTCGTCACTTCCGGTTCAAATCGAAACCAGCTACTCTACTGCTTTGCAAAAATGTCACGTGACATGACCTCACTTCCGGTTAAATTAAAACCAGTTGTTTTATTGGTTTGCGCACGTCATCTGACACCCTCTGGTCGCCGCCTCCTCTAGCGCACCCTCGGACCACAGGGGTCCCAGGATTTGGGGACAATCGTCGTCCCCTTTCGAGCGGGGGTGACGAGGGTACAGCTTCTAAGATGGCGCTGTCCCCTTTCGCCACCGACGGATGCGTGCGGCTGAACAAACGAATCCAGCGGCTCACCTGGCCACGCCCCCTTGTCACGTGACATGACGTCACTTCCGGGCAGTAAATCCCGTTATGTCACGTGGACATGTCGTCACTTCCGGTTCAAATCGAAACCAGCTATTTCATTGCCGTTGCAAAATGTCACGGGACATGACCTCACTTCCGGTTAAATTAAAACCAGTTGTTTTATTGGTTTGCGACGTCCGGCCACCCTCTGGTCGTGCGCCTCTCTAGCGCACCCTCGACCACAGGGGTCCCAGGATTTGGGGACACCCGCGCCCCTTTCTCGAGGGGGCGAGCGTAGCAGCTTCTAAGATGGCGCTGTCCCCCTCGCCACCGACGGATGCGTGCGCTGAACAAATGAATCCAGCGGCTCACCTGGCCACGCCCCCTTGTCACGTGACATGACGTCACTTCCGGCAGTAAATCCCTGTTGGTGTCACGTGACATGTCGTCACTTCCGGTTCAAATCGAAACCAGCTATTTCATTGCTTTGCGAAATGTCACGTGACATGACCTCACTTCCGGTTAAATTAAAACCAGTTGTTTTATTGGTTTGCGACGGATGTCCGACACCCTCCTGGTCGCCGCCTCTCTAGCGCACCCTCGACCACAGGGGTCCCGGTGATTCGGGGACAATCGCGTCCCCTTTCGGAGAGGGGTGACGAGGGCACAGCTTCTAAGATGGCGCTGTCCCCCTCGCCACCGACGGATGCGTGCGGCTGAACAAATGAATCCAGCGGCTCACCTGGCCACGCCGCCCCTTGTCACGTGACATGACGTCACTTCCGGCAGTAAATCCCGTTATGTCACGTGACATGTCGTCACTTCCGGTTCAAATCGAAACCAGCTATTTCATTGCTTTGCAAAATGTCACGTGACATGACCTCACTTCCGGTTAAATTAAACCAGAGGTTTTATTGGTTTGCGACGTCCGACACCCTCTGGTCGTCGCCTCCTCTTAGCGCACCCTCGACCACAGTGGGTCCCAGGATTTGGGGACAATCGCGTCCCCTTTTTCTCGGAGGGGGTGACGAGGGTACAGCTTCTAAGATGGCTGCTGTCCCCCTCGCCACCGACGGATGCGTGCGGCTGAACAAATGAATCCAGCGGCTCACCTTGGCCACGCTCCCTTGTCACGTGACATGACGTCGCCTCCGGCAGTAAATCCCGTTATGTCACGTGACATGTCGTCACTTCCGGTTCAAATCGAAACCAGCTATTTCATTGCTTTGCAAAATGTCACGTGACATGACCTCACTTCCTCGTTAAATTAAAACCAGTTGTTTTATTGGTTTGCGGACGCCCGACACCCTCTGGTCGTCGCCTCTTCTAGCGCACCCTCGACCACAGGGGTCCCAGGATTTGGGGACAATCGCGTCCCCTTTCGGGAGGGGGTGACGAGGGTACAGCTTCTAAGATGGCGCCTGTCCCCCCTCGCCACCGACGGATGCGTGCGGCTTGTACCGTAAATGAATCCAGCGGCTCACCTGGCCACGCCCCCTTGTCACGTGACATGACGTCACTTCCGGCAGTAAATCCCGTTATGTCACGTGACATGTCGTCACTTCCGGTTCAAATCGAAACCAGCTATTTCATTGCTTTGCAAAATGTCACGTGACATGACCTCACTTCCGGTTAAATTAAAACCAGTTGTTTTATTGGTTTGCGACGTCCGACACCCTCTCGTCGTCGCCTCTCTAGCGCACCCTCGACCACAGGGGTCCCAGGATTTGGGGACAATCGCGTCCCCTTTCGGAGGGGGTGACGAGGGTACAGCTTCTAAGATGGCGCTGTCCCCCTCGCCACCGACGGATGCGTGCGGCTGAACAAATGAATCCAGCGGCTCGCTCAGCGGCCGCTTTAGAGGCCTCTCGAGGAAAGGAAATGACCGCATTTCCACACTGTTCACCTCGGTTAGGTGACATTAAAATTCACAAAAAATGCTAGGGAAATTCATGAAGCGTTTTACATTCGACAAAACGGCCCCGATCTATGCCTAAGTTCAGAGTAAGTTACGCTATCCAGTGAAGAGTTCCAGTTTGTTCGGAGTTTGGGCACGTTTGTTTAATGCTTTGTTTTAGCCTCCGTGGGAGCGATCCTACGGCTACAAGCGCATACATGCAGCCTATAAAACGGTGCCCACACACCATAAGGCCGCGCGCGAGACAGGTAGCGCACAGAGCTTTAGGGCTCGCGCTGTAGTTTTGGCTTTGCTCAGACCTGAGGTTGAACGATGTAAAGTTATATTTCTCTACTACTTACTTTCCTTTTTCATTTGTTTCTTGTAATGGTATACGTTCTGCTAGAAATTCTTCGGATGGCACATGAGAGTGAAGATGTCCTACACGCTGGGTTCTTCTTTTTATTTCTTTGTCTTCTTATGTTGATGTGTTTTAAGAAGACAAAAAAGAGAGTCAGTCGTGAGTCAGCGCTGTGTCTGTGTCCCTTCTTCTACTTGCCCTTGTGTTCGCTTGCGCTGTTTTATTTCTATGTTTACAGTGCACCCCCGACTAGCCCAGCTCCAAACGGAAGAAATGTAATCCTGGTGACTCGACACGTGTATAGTTCGATGTCGACATTTTTTCACTCGCTCGCTTTATTTTATCTGCGGATCATCCCGCTCAATACAGCATTAAATATACGCGAATATGACGTTAAAGTATGATGACAAGTTCCAATCTTAACACTGTAACGGAGGCGATCGTTTCTTCCGGATCTCATAACGGGAACTCGTTTCCAGATTGAGAAGGCTTTCGTTCCTGTTTCGGAGGCACGTGTTCTACACCGTTCGCCGGCGCCCCGGAACGTATGCCGCCGACACGACTGGGGAGAATCCGGTTACACATGGGAGATTGAACACGTTACACATTATACATCTCCCATTACACATGGGAGATTAAACGACGAGCACGGAAACAGCAACGCCTACAACACGAGACGACTTGGGGGGACTCGAGACAGCGGTCCGAAAGGACGAACGTAATGTCGGCATAACTATATATCCCAAACTGGCCACGTATAAATTAAGTCATAAAACCTTGTTTTTCTTTTAAGCAACACGTCAGTGCCTGCAAAATAATTGGGCGACTAAAATGAGCGCCAGCTGTTACACAGTCAACTCTTATACACCCTTGAAGCCTCAGTCGCACCGCGCTGTGCATGGCACAAAAGACGCCCTGCAGACACTCTCTAAAACGTGTTTCTTTCTTGTACGTCGCCTGCCACATAGTGGTTATACAACACCTGTCTGCAGACATCTTGTAGACGAGAAATACAGTCAATCCTGTACCACTGCTAGCCTGGGGTCTTCAACGTCCATCACGCAGTAGTAATACAGGAACGACCGCCCGCCGGCACGATACTCATCCAGATCGGGCAGGGTGGGGATTGAGACCCGGACGATCCCCGGGCCAGTTTGCTTACGAGTGAGGCTGTTCTTACCGGCGGCTTGAGTAGCTGGAATAGGGGTTTCCTAAAAACAAAATACCTATAACCTCTTTTTTTTATATAGGGAGTTGTTAAGGGCTAGTTTCCCCAGAATCGTGTCCATCCGCGCAGAAATGTCGACACAACACTCTGGTTGCCTCCGTCGCTCATAGATGGCGGTAGCTGTGTCCAGAGTGTTGTGTTTGCCGTGCTGTCTGCTTGCCGCCGTCGCTCATAGATGGCGGCAACCTCTTCCAGCCTCTCTCTGAACTGGATATCCAGTGTCATGCTCAAGCAGTTCTGGGGCTCTGTCCTTGCCATCTAGAGACCCGATATATCTCCAGAATTTTTCTCCGGCATTTTTTCCGCCATCCCGGATATTTTTCATCACCTTGCAGTCATGTGCTTGTATTTTTGTTTCCACGATGTCCTGCGTTTGGGCCTTAAGTTTCCTGTATTCTTCCCATAATGCCAAAGTCACAGGCACCTTACCAAGAGTTTTCAATGCGTGTCTATGTTGGCGGTTAGCGGCTTGGCGTAACTGGATGGATCGTCTGATTTCATCATCCCACCACGGTACAAGCTTTCGGCTTCCTTTGGCGCCCTTCACGATGGCGAACTTAGCGATGACTAACCTAAGTTCTTTCGCATACTCATCATAGGTGCAGGCGTCGACACGCCGAGTACTTTCGTCAAATGTCTTCGCGACAGCGTCTATGTCCTCCTCTCGTAGGTGTATCGTACTTTTGCGATGTGCAAGATACCGTGTTTTCTTAATTGCACCAAAGTGCAGGAAAATGCTGTTGTGGTCGCTACCAACACTCCACTTTCCCTCCTCATCGACGATCATTTTTTGAAGACGACTACCCAGCCTTTTGGAAGCGAGCGCATAGTCAATGCATGTTTGGAGGTCTCGCACTGTCCAGGTATACTGTCCCTCACAATCTTCTCTTAAATTCAAAATTTCCAATTCGAAATCGTCCGCCAGATGTCTCATCATCGTGCCGTTGTGGTCGTCCCGTGTGCCGAACTCAACCAGATGGCCGTTAAAGTCTCCCATTATAAGCACAGAGAGACCGCGATCTAAGTTATGTATATCTCGACGAATGCACTCAAGGATGGTGTAGTTCTCTTCTTCACGCTTGCTTCCCACAGAAACATAAATAATGCATACAGCAGTTGGTATATTATCTATTTTACCCTGTACCCATATGTGTTCTCGGCAGTCTTCCGACAATCGAAGCCACCCTTGTTCACTACTTGGCCAAAGGACGCCTAAACCCCCACCTCTTCTCTCACCTTCAACTCGATTACACCCTGCCCAGCACCACGCTGTGTCTATGGGAGGTTCTTCCATATCACGCAAATGAGTTTCCGCTACGCCAAATAAAGAAATGCGTTGCATGTGCAGGGCCGTATATAATTCATGCCACTTTCGCTGACGTCTTCCGCCATTCATATTTAAGAAGCCTACCACAACACTTCTCTGCTTCCGGCGCTGTACTTTTGATCTCGTCCGATTCGGAGCGTAGACGCGATCAACTGCATCATGCGCTCCGGCTCCACTCTTTCCTATAACTTCTGACACTGCTGAGCCTCGATTTGTTGGCACACCACGCGGTGTACTAAATCTACCAGCTCCAGCGTAGGGGACGCAGGAGGGTGACGAAGAAAGTCTCCGGCAACCCAGTTGTGTGGAAGTTGGTTTGCAACTGTGGAAAATATGTTGGCCTGGTCGGGTGCTCTCTGGTGTGGCAAATAGGGAGCTGCTGAGGAGTGTTGGGCATCCCTGGCCAACAGGTTGTTTGGTGGGCTGTTCCACGCAGCAGGTAAGCTGTATCCGTGCTGGGCTTCTCTGCTTGGTTGTATTGTGGAGACTCGACTTTGCTGGTGTCCCGTCCATGTTGTAACCGCGGGAGGTGTCCGCATCTCGAGACCTACCAATGGTGGATACTCTTTCAGGTATTCTGGAGAAAGCTCTGGCCCGATCTCCTGCGGTGCTTGTCTGTGTCCGGATTCCTCTGTCATCTTGACTGGTCTCTTGTTGAGCCACTGGACGCGGGGTGTTCCACGAACAAATTCTCGATGTTGGTATTTCCAATTCGGCACACGTGGCGCTTGGGCCTGGCTGTCGTGTTGCTTCGTCTCTATTGTTCGTTCGTCTCTGGGTCCCAGTCGACGCCGGAGTCCTAAAAAACGGCTTGTCACGCTCCCCAGTCGGTGGGTCATTGTTTGTACTGCTAGGGGCCTATAGTGTAGGCCGTCTTTCTCGAAAGCATTTGTTACTTCTAGGTCTCGTGTACAGTCTATAAACCGAGCTTTTATACTTTTGCAGAGGGTCTTTAACTTGGCATTAAGCAGCATGGTCTCAGCTTGAAGTTTCTTTCCCCTGCCGCGGATTTCTGGAACTGAGCAGATGCATAGAGCGGCCCTGCGTTTCGTCCACCTCGTCCGCAAGCTCTCTATTATATCATCTGGATGATCGCCCTGTAGAAGGTTGTTGACACCCACGTGAAGGATGTACATGCGGGGAACCTGCCTCGCCCGCTCTTCGTATATATCAATCAATTCATGAATATGTTCTAGCGTAGCCTTTCTGTTCAGTATAATCTCTAAACTTCGGTGGTCTCCGACCTCCTCACAAAGAGCCCGCGCAAAACGTCCGACATTGCTGTCGCCGGCGACGATTACTTCCCGACGTATCCCCGTAGGAGGTCGGATTTCTTCAACTGGGTCGTGAGAACTGACTCTAGAATCACGCGTTATGATACTATCCAAGACTGTACTTGACTTCTGCGATTGAATAGGCTCGCCCACGTTATCTTCAGATACATGAGCTTGTCCTGATTCTGTACTGGCTACGTCGGGCTTACTCTGTGTCGGTTTGAGCACGTCGGTGGGCTCTGCAGCCTGTGTCCCACTTTGGGAAGCACCTCCGGCGATAATTATTTCTCGTTGTATCCCCGGCGGCGGTTTGATCTGCTCTTTTTTATTTGTCGGCTGTATGCTGTCCATTCTATTCTCTGCGATATCGGGGACATGTTTCTTCGGGCCGAACTTGACCGTGCAGTCTCTGAGAGCCTCGGAATTGTGAGGGCTTTCTTGGAAGGCGTCATTGTCGCACTGTGTCCCAGTGTTCTTCAGTGCGGAGAGGATTGCATTCTGCTGACATCGAGTTAAGTCGATGTGACTTCCCTCAGAAACTTCATCTTGTGTTTCTTTCCCCGCATCTGGAGAATTTCTGATCTTATATATTGCTTCAACCACAGGCTG
The DNA here is from genome assembly GCA_037355805.1 of Ixodes ricinus. Classification (NCBI taxonomy): domain Eukaryota; kingdom Metazoa; phylum Arthropoda; class Arachnida; order Ixodida; family Ixodidae; genus Ixodes; species Ixodes ricinus. The sequence goes on along the minus strand of JAZHYW010010738.1, from coordinate 141,605 downwards.
GTTAAGCTCCATCTCAGCGCTAGGGCTTCTCGGCATTTTCTCCAATTTTTCTACCCGGACTTCTAGTTCAGCTACCTTGTTTTGAAGATGACATATTTCCTCCCGGAGATTCAGGTCATCCCTCCTTGCTCCGCCTTCAAGCCGCTGTATCCTTTCGTTCATGCTTTTCTCTAGTTCCTCTAATCTTTGCGCATATGGACTGTTTACTGCGTCATTCATTGTATCACCTTCGTTCGCCTTGATCTTCAGACCATTGATCGTCTCGATAGAGCTTGTCAGGTTCTGGTTGGTGTCTACATCTGCTGTTCGAACGAGGGGAATCATTGCGGTCGTCGACTCCGGAGCTGTGAGAAATGACCCACAGCAAATGGCGACGAAGATGAGGGTTGTGGATCTCAAGCGGGAGCTGGAAATCAAGGCATTTATCTACTGTCGGCACGAAGAGCGAATTGCTTGAGCGCTTGCAAGCCGCCACGGAATGCCCCGAGGATGTGCTGGCTGGTGTAGAGTGGGAACCAGCATCACTGGAAAGTCATGAGGACACAAGCGCAGAAGCACCGCTACCTCACACATCACTTACCCTGACAGAAGGCATGGTTCACACCGGGTTGCTCGACGCCTGTGAAACGGAGTGTCCTAGGACCCCAGACCAACCATACCCAGGGACTGATATCGAGGTGAACCAAGACAAGTCATTTCTCACAGCTCCGGAGTCGACGACCGCAATGATTCCCCTCGTTCGAACAGCAGATGTAGACACCAACCAGAACCTGACAAGCTCTATCGAGACGATCAATGGTCTGAAGATCAAGGCGAACGAAGGTGATACAATGAATGACGCAGTAAACAGTCCATATGCAAAGATTAGAGGAACTAGAGAAAAGCATGAACGAAAGGATACAGCGGCTTGAAGGCGGAGCAAGGAGGATGACCTGAATCTCCGGGAGGAAATACGTCATCTTCAAAACAAGGTAGCTGAACTAGAAGTCCGGGTAGAAAAATTGGAGAAAATGCCGAGAAGCCCTAGCGCTGAGATGGAGCTTAACCAGCCTGTGGTTGAAGCAATATATAAGATCAGAAATTCTCCAGATGCGGGGAAAGAAACACAAGATGAAGTTTCTGAGGGAAGTCACATCGACTTAACTCGATGTCAGCAGAATGCAATCCTCTCCGCACTGAAGAACACTGGGACACAGTGCGACAATGACGCCTTCCAAGAAAGCCCTCACAATTCCGAGGCTCTCAGAGACTGCACGGTCAAGTTCGGCCCGAAGAAACATGTCCCCGATATCGCAGAGAATAGAATGGACAGCATACAGCCGACAAATAAAAAAGAGCAGATCAAACCGCCGCCGGGGATACAACGAGAAATAATTATCGCCGGAGGTGCTTCCCAAAGTGGGACACAGGCTGCAGAGCCCACCGACGTGCTCAAACCGACACAGAGTAAGCCCGACGTAGCCAGTACAGAATCAGGACAAGCTCATGTATCTGAAGATAACGTGGGCGAGCCTATTCAATCGCAGAAGTCAAGTACAGTCTTGGATAGTATCATAACGCGTGATTCTAGAGTCAGTCTCTCACGACCCAGTTGAAGAAATCCGACCTCCTACGGGGATACGTCGGGAAGTAATCGTCGCCGGCGACAGCAATGTCGGACGTTTTGCGCGGGCTCTTTGTGAGGAGGTCGGAGACCACCGAAGTTTAGAGATTATACTGAACAGAAAGGCTACGCTAGAACATATTCATGAATTGATTGATATATACGAAGAGCGGGCGAGGCAGGTTCCCCGCATGTACATCCTTCACGTGGGTGTCAACAACCTTCTACAGGGCGATCATCCAGATGATATAATAGAGAGCTTGCGGACGAGGTGGACGAAACGCAGGGCCGCTCTATGCATCTGCTCAGTTCCAGAAATCCGCGGCAGGGGAAAGAAACTTCAAGCTGAGACCATGCTGCTTAATGCCAAGTTAAAGACCCTCTGCAAAAGTATAAAAGCTCGGTTTATAGACTGTACACGAGACCTAGAAGTAAACAAATGCTTTCGAGAAAGACGGCCTACACTATAGGCCCCTAGCAGTACAAACAATGACCCACCGACTGGGGAGCGTGACAAGCCGTTTTTTAGACTCCGGCGTCGACTGGGACCCAGAGACGAACGAACAATAGAGACGAAGCAACACGACAGCCAGGCCCAAGCGCCACGTGTGCCGAATTGGAAATACCAACATCGAGAATTTGTTCGTGGAACACCCCGCGTCCAGTGGCTCAACAAGAGACCAGTCAAGATGACAGAGGAATCCGGACACAGACAAGCACCGCAGGAGATCGGGCCAGAGCTTTCTCCAGAATACCTGAAAGAGTATCCACCATTGGTAGGTCTCGAGATGCGGACACCTCCCGCGGTTACAACATGGACGGGACACCAGCAAAGTCGAGTCTCCACAATACAACCAAGCAGAGAAGCCCAGCACGGATACAGCTTACCTGCTGCGTGGAACAGCCCACCAAACAACCTGTTGGCCAGGGATGCCCAACACTCCTCAGCAGCTCCCCTATTTGCCACACCAGAGAGCACCCGACCAGGCCGCAACATATTTTCCACAGTTGCAAACCAACTTCCACACAACTGGGTTGCCGGAGACTTTCTTCGTCGCCTCCTGCGTCCCCTACGCTGGAGCTGGTAGATTTAGTACACCGCGTGGTGTGCCAACAAATCGAGGCTCAGCAGTGTCAGAAGTTATAGGAAAGAGTGGAGCCGGAGCGCATGATGCAGTTGATCGCGTCTACGCTCCAAATCCGGACGAGATCAAAAGTACAGCGCCGGAAGCAGAGAGGTGTTGTGGTAGGCTTCTTAAATATGAATGGCGGAAGACGTCAGCGAAAGTGGCATGAATTATATACGGCCCTGCACATGCAACGCATTTCTTTATTTGGCGTAGCGGAAACTCATTTGCGTGATATGGAAGAACCTCCCATAGACACAGCGTGGTGCTGGGCAGGGTGTAATCGAGTTGAAGGTGAGAGAAGAGGTGGGGGTTTAGGCGTCCTTTGGCCAAGTAGTGAACAAGGGTGGCTTCGATTGTCGGAAGACTGCCGAGAACACATATGGGTACAGGGTAAAATAGATAATATACCAACTGCTGTATGCATTATTTATGTTTCTGTGGGAAGCAAGCGTGAAGAAAGAGAACTACACCATCCTTGAGTGCATTCGTCGAGATATATACATAACTCAGATCGCGGTCTCTCTGTGCTGTACATAATGGGAGACTACAACGGCCATCTGGTTGAGTTCGGTACACGGGACGACCACAACGGCACGATGATGAGACATCTGGCGGACGATTTCGAATTCGGAAATTTTGAATTTAAGAGAAGATTGTGAGGGACAGTATACCTGGACGGTGCGAGACCTCCAAACATGCATTGACTATGCGCTCGCTTCCAAAAGGCTGGGTAGTCGTCTTCAAAAAATGATCGTCGATGAGGAGGGAAAGTGGAGTGTTGGTAGCGACCCCGACAGCACTTTCCTGCACTTTGGTGCAATTAAGAAAAACACGGTATCTTGCACATCGCAAAAGTACGATACACCTACGAGAGGAGGACATGAGACGCTGTCGCGAAGAGCATTTTGACGAAAGTACTCGGCGTGTCGACGCCTGCACCTATGATGAGTGTGCGAAAGAACTTAGGTTAGTCATCGCTAAGTTCGCCATCGTGAAGGGCGCCAAGGAAGCCGAAAGCTTGTACCGTGGTGGGATGATGAAATCAGACGATCCATCCAGTTACGCCAAGCCGCTAACCGCCAACATAGACACGCATTGGAAAACTCTTGGTAAGGTGCCTGTGACTTTGGCATTATGGGAAGAATACAGGAGACTGCAAAGGCCCAAACGCGGGACATCGTGGAAACAAAAATACAAGCACATGACTGCAAGGTGATGAAAAATATCCGGGATGGCGGAAAAAATGCCGGAGAAAAATTCTGGAGATATATCGGGTCTCTAGATGGCAAGGACAGAGCCCCAGAACTGCTTGAGCATGACACTGGATATCCAGTTCAGAGATATTGAAAAACTACTTGAGAAACAGCTATACAGCATGTTTGGTACTGCACACGTGGAAGTCCCACTGCAGAGGGACGACGTGGATTTTTTTTGGTTGTAGATTTCTCAAGTAGTTTTTCAATATTCTGAACTGGATATCCAGTGTCATGCTCAAGCAGTTCTGGGGCTCTGTCCTTGCCATCTAGAGACCCGATATATCTCCAGAATTTTTCTCCGGCATTTTTTCCGCCATCCCGGATATTTTTCATCACCTTGCAGTCATGTGCTTGTATTTTTGTTTCCACGATGTCCTGCGTTTGGGCCTTAAGTTTCCTGTATTCTTCCCATAATGCCAAAGTCACAGGCACCTTACCAAGAGTTTTCAATGCGTGTCTATGTTGGCGGTTAGCGGCTTGGCGTAACTGGATGGATCGTCTGATTTCATCATCCCACCACGGTACAAGCTTTCGGCTTCCTTGGCGCCCTTCACGATGGCGAACTTAGCGATGACTAACCTAAGTTCTTTCGCATACTCATCATAGGTGCAGGCGTCGACACGCCGAGTACTTTCGTCAAATGTCTTCGCGACAGCGTCTATGTCCTCCTCTCGTAGGTGTATCGTACTTTTGCGATGTGCAAGATACCGTGTTTTCTTAATTGCACCAAAGTGCAGGAAAATGCTGTTGTGGTCGCTACCAACACTCCACTTTCCCTCCTCATCGACGATCATTTTTTGAAGACGACTACCCAGCCTTTTGGAAGCGAGCGCATAGTCAATGCATGTTTGGAGGTCTCGCACTGTCCAGGTATACTGTCCCTCACAATCTTCTCTTAAATTCAAAATTTCCAATTCGAAATCGTCCGCCAGATGTCTCATCATCGTGCCGTTGTGGTCGTCCCGTGTGCCGAACTCAACCAGATGGCCGTTAAAGTCTCCCATTATAAGCACAGAGAGACCGCGATCTAAGTTATGTATATCTCGACGAATGCACTCAAGGATGGTGTAGTTCTCTTCTTCACGCTTGCTTCCCACAGAAACATAAATAATGCATACAGCAGTTGGTATATTATCTATTTTACCCTGTACCCATATGTGTTCTCGGCAGTCTTCCGACAATCGAAGCCACCCTTGTTCACTACTTGGCCAAAGGACGCCTAAACCCCCACCTCTTCTCTCACCTTCAACTCGATTACACCCTGCCCAGCACCACGCTGTGTCTATGGGAGGTTCTTCCATATCACGCAAATGAGTTTCCGCTACGCCAAATAAAGAAATGCGTTGCATGTGCAGGGCCGTATATAATTCATGCCACTTTCGCTGACGTCTTCCGCCATTCATATTTAAGAAGCCTACCACAACACTTCTCTGCTTCCGGCGCTGTACTTTTGATCTCGTCCGATTCGGAGCGTAGACGCGATCAACTGCATCATGCGCTCCGGCTCCACTCTTTCCTATAACTTCTGACACTGCTGAGCCTCGATTTGTTGGCACACCACGCGGTGTACTAAATCTACCAGCTCCAGCGTAGGGGACGCAGGAGGGTGACGAAGAAAGTCTCCGGCAACCCAGTTGTGTGGAAGTTGGTTTGCAACTGTGGAAAATATGTTGGCCTGGTCGGGTGCTCTCTGGTGTGGCAAATAGGGAGCTGCTGAGGAGTGTTGGGCATCCCTGGCCAACAGGTTGTTTGGTGGGCTGTTCCACGCAGCAGGTAAGCTGTATCCGTGCTGGGCTTCTCTGCTTGGTTGTATTGTGGAGACTCGACTTTGCTGGTGTCCCGTCCATGTTGTAACCGCGGGAGGTGTCCGCATCTCGAGACCTACCAATGGTGGATACTCTTTCAGGTATTCTGGAGAAAGCTCTGGCCCGATCTCCTGCGGTGCTTGTCTGTGTCCGGATTCCTCTGTCATCTTGACTGGTCTCTTGTTGAGCCACTGGACGCGGGGTGTTCCACGAACAAATTCTCGATGTTGGTATTTCCAATTCGGCACACGTGGCGCTTGGGCCTGGCTGTCGTGTTGCTTCGTCTCTATTGTTCGTTCGTCTCTGGGTCCCAGTCGACGCCGGAGTCCTAAAAAACGGCTTGTCACGCTCCCCAGTCGGTGGGTCATTGTTTGTACTGCTAGGGGCCTATAGTGTAGGCCGTCTTTCTCGAAAGCATTTGTTACTTCTAGGTCTCGTGTACAGTCTATAAACCGAGCTTTTATACTTTTGCAGAGGGTCTTTAACTTGGCATTAAGCAGCATGGTCTCAGCTTGAAGTTTCTTTCCCCTGCCGCGGATTTCTGGAACTGAGCAGATGCATAGAGCGGCCCTGCGTTTCGTCCACCTCGTCCGCAAGCTCTCTATTATATCATCTGGATGATCGCCCTGTAGAAGGTTGTTGACACCCACGTGAAGGATGTACATGCGGGGAACCTGCCTCGCCCGCTCTTCGTATATATCAATCAATTCATGAATATGTTCTAGCGTAGCCTTTCTGTTCAGTATAATCTCTAAACTTCGGTGGTCTCCGACCTCCTCACAAAGAGCCCGCGCAAAACGTCCGACATTGCTGTCGCCGGCGACGATTACTTCCCGACGTATCCCCGTAGGAGGTCGGATTTCTTCAACTGGGTCGTGAGAACTGACTCTAGAATCACGCGTTATGATACTATCCAAGACTGTACTTGACTTCTGCGATTGAATAGGCTCGCCCACGTTATCTTCAGATACATGAGCTTGTCCTGATTCTGTACTGGCTACGTCGGGCTTACTCTGTGTCGGTTTGAGCACGTCGGTGGGCTCTGCAGCCTGTGTCCCACTTTGGGAAGCACCTCCGGCGATAATTATTTCTCGTTGTATCCCCGGCGGCGGTTTGATCTGCTCTTTTTTATTTGTCGGCTGTATGCTGTCCATTCTATTCTCTGCGATATCGGGGACATGTTTCTTCGGGCCGAACTTGACCGTGCAGTCTCTGAGAGCCTCGGAATTGTGAGGGCTTTCTTGGAAGGCGTCATTGTCGCACTGTGTCCCAGTGTTCTTCAGTGCGGAGAGGATTGCATTCTGCTGACATCGAGTTAAGTCGATGTGACTTCCCTCAGAAACTTCATCTTGTGTTTCTTTCCCCGCATCTGGAGAATTTCTGATCTTATATATTGCTTCAACCACAGGCTGGTTAAGCTCCATCTCAGCGCTAGGGCTTCTCGGCATTTTCTCCAATTTTTCTACCCGGACTTCTAGTTCAGCTACCTTGTTTTGAAGATGACGTATTTCCTCCCGGAGATTCAGGTCATCCCTCCTTGCTCCGCCTTCAAGCCGCTGTATCCTTTCGTTCATGCTTTTCTCTAGTTCCTCTAATCTTTGCGCATATGGACTGTTTACTGCGTCATTCATTGTATCACCTTCGTTCGCCTTGATCTTCAGACCATTGATCGTCTCGATAGAGCTTGTCAGGTTCTGGTTGGTGTCTACATCTGCTGTTCGAACGAGGGGAATCATTGCGGTCGTCGACTCCGGAGCTGTGAGAAATGACTTGTCTTGGTTCACCTCGATATCAGTCCCTGGGTATGGTTGGTCTGGGGTCCTAGGACACTCCGTTTCACAGGCGTCGAGCAACCCGGTGTGAACCATGCCTTCTGTCAGGGTAAGTGATGTGTGAGGTAGCGGTGCTTCTGCGCTTGTGTCCTCATGACTTTCCAGTGATGCTGGTTCCCACTCTACACCAGCCAGCACATCCTCGGGGCATTCCGTGGCGGCTTGCAAGCGCTCAAGCAATTCGCTCTTCGTGCCGACAGTAGATAAATTCCTTGATTTCAGCTCCCGCTTGAGATCCACAACCCTCATCTTCGTCGCCATGATATCGAGGTGAACCAAGACAAGTCATTTCTCACAGCTCCGGAGTCGACGACCGCAATGATTCCCCTCGTTCGAACAGCAGATGTAGACACCAACCAGAACCTGACAAGCTCTATCGAGACGATCAATGGTCTGAAGATCAAGGCGAACGAAGGTGATACAATGAATGACGCAGTAAACAGTCCATATGCGCAAAGATTAGAGGAACTAGAGAAAAGCATGAACGAAAGGATACAGCGGCTTGAAGGCGGAGCAAGGAGGGATGACCTGAATCTCCGGGAGGAAATATGTCATCTTCAAAACAAGGTAGCTGAACTAGAAGTCCGGGTAGAAAAATTGGAGAAAATGCCGAGAAGCCCTAGCGCTGAGATGGAGCTTAACCAGCCTGTGGTTGAAGCAATATATAAGATCAGAAATTCTCCAGATGCGGGGAAAGAAACACAAGATGAAGTTTCTGAGGGAAGTCACATCGACTTAACTCGATGTCAGCAGAATGCAATCCTCTCCGCACTGAAGAACACTGGGACACAGTGCGACAATGACGCCTTCCAAGAAAGCCCTCACAATTCCGAGGCTCTCAGAGACTGCACGGTCAAGTTCGGCCCGAAGAAACATGTCCCCGATATCGCAGAGAATAGAATGGACAGCATACAGCCGACAAATAAAAAAGAGCAGATCAAACCGCCGCCGGGGATACAACGAGAAATAATTATCGCCGGAGGTGCTTCCCAAAGTGGGACACAGGCTGCAGAGCCCACCGACGTGCTCAAACCGACACAGAGTAAGCCCGACGTAGCCAGTACAGAATCAGGACAAGCTCATGTATCTGAAGATAACGTGGGCGAGCCTATTCAATCGCAGAAGTCAAGTACAGTCTTGGATAGTATCATAACGCGTGATTCTAGAGTCAGTTCTCACGACCCAGTTGAAGAAATCCGACCTCCTACGGGGATACGTCGGGAAGTAATCGTCGCCGGCGACAGCAATGTCGGACGTTTTGCGCGGGCTCTTTGTGAGGAGGTCGGAGACCACCGAAGTTTAGAGATTATACTGAACAGAAAGGCTACGCTAGAACATATTCATGAATTGATTGATATATACGAAGAGCGGGCGAGGCAGGTTCCCCGCATGTACATCCTTCACGTGGGTGTCAACAACCTTCTACAGGGCGATCATCCAGATGATATAATAGAGAGCTTGCGGACGAGGTGGACGAAACGCAGGGCCGCTCTATGCATCTGCTCAGTTCCAGAAATCCGCGGCAGGGGAAAGAAACTTCAAGCTGAGACCATGCTGCTTAATGCCAAGTTAAAGACCCTCTGCAAAAGTATAAAAGCTCGGTTTATAGACTGTACACGAGACCTAGAAGTAACAAATGCTTTCGAGAAAGACGGCCTACACTATAGGCCCCTAGCAGTACAAACAATGACCCACCGACTGGGGAGCGTGACAAGCCGTTTTTAGGACTCCGGCGTCGACTGGGACCCAGAGACGAACGAACAATAGAGACGAAGCAACACGACAGCCAGGCCCAAGCGCCACGTGTGCCGAATTGGAAATACCAACATCGAGAATTTGTTCGTGGAACACCCCGCGTCCAGTGGCTCAACAAGAGACCAGTCAAGATGACAGAGGAATCCGGACACAGACAAGCACCGCAGGAGATCGGGCCAGAGCTTTCTCCAGAATACCTGAAAGAGTATCCACCATTGGTAGGTCTCGAGATGCGGACACCTCCCGCGGTTACAACATGGACGGGACACCAGCAAAGTCGAGTCTCCACAATACAACCAAGCAGAGAAGCCCAGCACGGATACAGCTTACCTGCTGCGTGGAACAGCCCACCAAACAACCTGTTGGCCAGGGATGCCCAACACTCCTCAGCAGCTCCCTATTTGCCACACCAGAGAGCACCCGACCAGGCCAACATATTTTCCACAGTTGCAAACCAACTTCCACACAACTGGGTTGCCGGAGACTTTCTTCGTCACCCTCCTGCGTCCCCTACGCTGGAGCTGGTAGATTTAGTACACCGCGTGGTGTGCCAACAAATCGAGGCTCAGCAGTGTCAGAAGTTATAGGAAAGAGTGGAGCCGGAGCGCATGATGCAGTTGATCGCGTCTACGCTCCGAATCGGACGAGATCAAAAGTACAGCGCCGGAAGCAGAGAAGTGTTGTGGTAGGCTTCTTAAATATGAATGGCGGAAGACGTCAGCGAAAGTGGCATGAATTATATACGGCCCTGCACATGCAACGCATTTCTTTATTTGGCGTAGCGGAAACTCATTTGCGTGATATGGAAGAACCTCCCATAGACACAGCGTGGTGCTGGGCAGGGTGTAATCGAGTTGAAGGTGAGAGAAGAGGTGGGGGTTTAGGCGTCCTTTGGCCAAGTAGTGAACAAGGGTGGCTTCGATTGTCGGAAGACTGCCGAGAACACATATGGGTACAGGGTAAAATAGATAATATACCAACTGCTGTATGCATTATTTATGTTTCTGTGGGAAGCAAGCGTGAAGAAGAGAACTACACCATCCTTGAGTGCATTCGTCGAGATATACATAACTTAGATCGCGGTCTCTCTGTGCTTATAATGGGAGACTTTAACGGCCATCTGGTTGAGTTCGGCACACGGGACGACCACAACGGCACGATGATGAGACATCTGGCGGACGATTTCGAATTGGAAATTTTGAATTTAAGAGAAGATTGTGAGGGACAGTATACCTGGACAGTGCGAGACCTCCAAACATGCATTGACTATGCGCTCGCTTCCAAAAGGCTGGGTAGTCGTCTTCAAAAAATGATCGTCGATGAGGAGGGAAAGTGGAGTGTTGGTAGCGACCACAACAGCATTTTCCTGCACTTTGGTGCAATTAAGAAAACACGGTATCTTACACATCGCAAAAGTACGATACACCTACGAGAGGAGGACATAGACGCTGTCGCGAAGACATTTGACGAAAGTACTCGGCGTGTCGACGCCTGCACCTATGATGAGTATGCGAAAGAACTTAGGTTAGTCATCGCTAAGTTCGCCATCGTGAAGGGCGCCAAAGGAAGCCGAAAGCTTGTACCGTGGTGGGATGATGAAATCAGACGATCCATCCAGTTACGCCAAGCCGCTAACCGCCAACATAGACACGCATTGAAAACTCTTGGTAAGGTGCCTGTGACTTTGGCATTATGGGAAGAATACAGGAAACTTAAGGCCCAAACGCAGGACATCGTGGAAACAAAAATACAAGCACATGACTGCAAGGTGATGAAAAATATCCGGGATGGCGGAAAAAATGCCGGAGAAAAATTCTGGAGATATATCGGGTCTCTAGATGGCAAGGACAGAGCCCCAGAACTGCTTGAGCATGACACTGGATATCCAGTTCAGAGAAAGGCTGGAAAGGTTGCCGCCATCTATGAGCGACGGCGGCAAGCAGACAACCGGCAAACACAACACTCTGGACACAGCTACCGCCATCTATGAGCGACGGAGGCAACCAGAGTGTTGTGTCGACATTTCTGCGCGGATGGACACGATTCTGGGGAAACTAGCCCTTAACAACTCCCCTATATAAAAAAAAAGGTTATAGGCATTTTGTTTTTAGGAAACCCCCTATTCCAGCTACTCAAGCCGCCGGTGGGCAACAGCCTCACTCGTAAGCAAACTGGCTCCGGGGATCGTCCGGGCCTCAATCCCCACCCCTGCCCGATCTGGATGAGTATCGTGCCGGCGGGCGGTCGTTCCTGTATTACTACTGCGTGATGGACGTTGAAGACCCCAGGCTAGCAGTGGTACAGGATTGACTGTATTTCTCGTCTACAAGATGTCTGCAGACAGGTGTTGTATAACCACTATGTGGCAGGCGACGTACAAGAAAGAAACACGTTTTAGAGAGTGTCTGCAGGGCGTCCTTCGTGCCATGCACACGCGGTGCGACTGAGGCTTCAAGGGTTGTATAAGAGTTGACTGTGTAACAGCTGGCGCTCATTTTAGTCGCCCAATTATTTTGCAGGCACTGACGTGTTGCTTAAAAGAAAAACAAGGTTTTATGACTTAATTTATACGTGGCCAGTTTGGGATATATAGTTATGCCGACATTACGTTCGTCCTTTTCGGACCGCTGTCTCGAGTCCCCCCAAGTCGTCTCGTGTTGTGGGCGTTGCTGTTTTAAGCCTGTGCTCGTCGTTTAATCTCCCATGTGTAATGGGAGATGTATAATGTGTAACGTGTTCAATCTCCCATGTGTAACCGGATTCTCCCCAGTCGTGTCGGCGGCATACGTTCCGGGGCGCTGGCGAACAGTGTAGAACACGTGCCTCCGAAACAGGAACGAAAGCCTCTCTCAATCTGGAAACGAGTTCCCGTTATGAGATCCGGAAGAAACGATCGCCTCCGTTACGAGTGTTAAGATTAGGAACTTGTCATCATACTTTAACGTCATATTCGCGTATATTTAATGCTGTATTGAGCGGGATGATCCGCAGATAAGCAAATAAAAAAGCGAGCGAGTGAAAAAATGTCGACATCGAACTATACACGTGTCGAGTCACCAGGATTACATTTCTTCCGTTTGGAGCTGGGCTAGTCGGGGGTGCACTGTAAACATAGAAATAAAAACAGCGCAAGCGAACACAAGGGCAAGTAGAAGAAGGGACACAGACACAGCGCTGACTCACGATTCTGACTCTCTTTTTTTGTCTCCTTAAAACACATCAACATAAGAAGACAAAGAAATAAAAAAAAAAGAAGAACCCAGCGTGTAGGACATCTTTCACTCTCATGTGCCATCCGAAGAATTTCTAGCAGAACGTATACCATTACAAGAAACAAATGAAAAAAAGGAAATTAAGTAGTAGAGGGAAATATAACTTTACATCGTTCAACTTCAGGTCTGAGCAAAGCCAAAACTACAGCGCGCGAGCCCTAAAGCTCTGTGCGCCTGCCTGTCTCGCGCGCGGCCCTTATGGTGCGTGGGCACCGTTTTACAGGCTGCATGTATGCGCTTGTAGCCGTAGGATCGCTCCCACGGAGGCTAAAACAAAGCATTAAACAAACGTGCCCAAACTCCGAACAAACTCGGAACTCTTCACTGGATGGCGTAACTTACTCTTGAACTTAGGCATAGATCGGGGCCGTTTTTGTCGAATGTAAAACGCTTCATGAATTTCCCTAGCATTTTTTGTGAATTTGCAATGTCACCCTAACCGAGGTGGTAACGAGTGTGGAAATGCGGTCATTTTCTTTCCTCGAGAGGCCCCTAAAGCGGCCGCGGAGCGAGCCGCTGGATTCATTTGTTCAGCCGCACGCATCCGTCGGTGGCGAGGGGGACAGCGCCATCTTAGAAGCTGTGCCCTCGTCACCCTCCGAAAGGAGGACGCGATTGTCCCCAAATCCTGGGACCCCTGTGGTCGAGGGTGCGCTAGTGAGGCGACGACCAGAGGGTGTCGGACGTCGCAAACCAATAAAAACAACTGGTTTTAATTTAACCGGAAGTGAGGTCAGTGCCACGTGACGATTTTGCAAAGCAATGAAATAGCTGGTTTCGATTTGAACCGGAAGTGACGACATGTCACCGTGACATAACGGGATTTACTGCCGGAAGTGACGTCATGTCACGTGACAAGGGAGCGTGGCCAGGTGAGCCGCTGGATTCATTTACGGTACAAGCCGCACGCATCCGTCGGTGGCGAGGGGGACAGGCGCCATCTTAGAAGCTGCACCCTCGTCACCCCCTCCGAGGGGGACGCGATTGTCCCCAAATCCTGGGACCCCAGTGGTCGAGGGCGCTAGAGAGGCGACGACCAGAGGGTGTCGGACGTCGCAAACCAATAAAACAACTCCGGTTTTAATTTAACCAGGAAGTGAGAGTGTCATGTCACGTGACATTTTGCAAAGCAATGAAATAGCTGGTTTCGATTTGAACCGGAAGTGACGACATGTCACGTGACATAACGGGATTTACTGCCGGAAGTGACGTCATGTCACGTGACAAGGGAGCGTGGCCAAGGTGCAGCCGCTGGATTCATTTGTTCAGCCGCACGCATCCGTCGGTGGCGAGGGGGACAGCAGCCATCTTAGAAGCTGTACCCTCGTCACCCCTCCGAGAAAAAGGGGACGCGATTGTCCCCAAATCCTGGGACCCACTGTGGTCGAGGGTGCGCTAAGAGGAGGCGACGACCTCAGAGGGTGTCGGACGTCGCAAACCAATAAAACAACTGGTTTTGATCGAACCGGAAGTGAGGTCATGTCACGTGACATTTTGCAAAGCAATGAAATAGCTGCTCTCGATTTGAACCGGAAGTGACGACATGTCACGTGTACTATAACGGGATTTACTGCCGGAAGTGACGTCATGTCACGTGACAAGGGGCGGCGTGGCCAGGTGAGCCGCTGGATCCATTTGTTCAGCCGCACGCATCCGTCGGTGGCGAGGGGGACAGCGCCATCTTAGAAGCTGTACCCTCAAGCCACCCCTCTCCGAAAGGGGACGCGATTGTCCCCAAATCCTGGGACCCCTGTGGTCGAGGGTGCGCTAGAGAGGCCACGTACCAGAGGGTGTCGGACCCGTCGCAAACCAATAAAACAACTGGTTTTAATTTAACCGGAAGTGAGGTCATGTCACGTGACATTTCGCAAAGCAATGAAATAGCTGGTTTCGATTTCCAACCGGAAGTGACGACATGTCAATACGTGACACCAACGGGATTTACTGCCGGAAGTGACGTCATGTCACGTGACAAGGGGCGTGGCCAGGTGAGCCGCTGGATCTCATTTGTTCAGCCGCACGCATCCGTCGGTGGCGAGGGGGACAGCGCCATCTTAGAAGCTGCACCCTCGCCACCCTCCGAAAGGGGACGCGATTGTCCCCAAATCCTGGGACCCCTGTGGTCGAGGGTGCAAGCTAGAGAGGCGACGAGCCAGAGGGTGGCCGGACGTCGCAAACCAATAAAACAACTGGTTTTAATTTAAACCGGAAGTGAGGTCATGTCCCGTGACATTTTGCAAAGCAATGAAATAGCTGGTTTCGATTTGAACCGGAAGTGACGACATGTCCACGTGACATAACGGGATTTACTGCCGGAAGTGACGTCATGTCACGTGACAAGGGGCGTGGCCAGGTGAGCCGCTGGATTCATTTGTTCAGCCGCACGCATCCGGCCGGGTGGCGCAGGGGGGACAGCGCCACTCTTAGAAGCTGCACCCTCGTCACCCCCCTCGAAAGGGGACGACGATTGTCCCCAAATCCTGGGACCCCTGTGGTCGAGGGTGCGCTAGAGGAGGCGGCGACCAGAGGGTGTCAGATGACGCCCCAAACCAATAAAACAACTGGTTTTAATTTAACCGGAAGTGAGGTCATGACACGTGACATTTTTGCAAAGCAAATGTGAAATAGCTGGTTTCGATTTGAACCGGAAGTGACGACATGTCACGCAGTGACATAACGGGGATTTACTGCCGGAAGTGACGCCGCCGTCACGTGACAAGGGGGCGTGGCCAGGTGAGCCGCTGGATTCATTTGTTCGTATTGCACGCATCCGTCGGTGGCGAGGGGACAGCGCCATCTTAGAAGCTGTACCCTCGTCACCCCCTCCGAAAAGGGGACGCGATTGTCCCCAAATCCTGGGACCCCTGTGGTCGAGGGTGCGCTAAAGAGAGGCGACGACCAGAGGGTGTCGGACGTCGCAAACCAATAAAGCAACTGGTTTTAATTTAACCGGAAGTGAGGTCGTTGTCACGTGACATTTTGCAAAGCAATGAAATAGCTGGTTTCGATTTGAACCGGAAGTGACGACATGTCACGTGACACAACGGGATTTACTGCCGGAAGTGACGTCATGTCACGTGACAAGGGGCAGTGGCCAGCGTCAGCCGCTGGATTCATTTGTTCAGCCGCACGCATCCTTGCCGGTGGCGAGGGGGACAGCGCCATCTTAGAAGCTGTACCCTGCGTCACCCCCTCCGAAAGGGGACGCGATTGTCCCCAAATCCTGGGACCCCTGTGGTCGAGGGTGCTGCTTAGAGAGGCGACGTCCACCAGAGGGTGTCGGACGTCGCAAACCAATAAAACAACTGGTTTTAATTTAACCGGAAGTGAGGTCATGTCACGTGACATTTTGCAAAGCAAATGAAATAGCTGGTTTCGATTTGAACCGGAAGTGACGACATGTCACGTGACATAGCGGGATTACCGCCGGAAGTGACGTCATGTCGACGTGACAAGGGGGCGTGGCCAGGTGAGCCGCTGGATTCATTTTGTTCAGCCGCACGCATCCGTCGGTGGCTTGAGGGGGACAGCGCCATCTTAGAAGCTGTACCCTCGTCACCCCCTCCGAAAGGGGACGCGGTTGTCCCCAAATCCTGGGACCCCTGTGAATCG
Organism: Ixodes ricinus; assembly: GCA_037355805.1. NCBI lineage: Eukaryota > Metazoa > Arthropoda > Arachnida > Ixodida > Ixodidae > Ixodes > Ixodes ricinus. Next base: position 125,340 of record JAZHYW010010738.1, on the reverse strand, counting down.
AGGGTGCGCTAGAGAGGCGACGACCAGAGGGGTGTCGGACGTCGCAAAAACCAATAAAACAACTGGTTTTTAATTTAACCGGAAGTGAGGTCATGTCACGTGACATTTTGCAAAGCAATGAAATAGCTGGTTTCGATTTGAACCGGTGAGTGACGACATGTCACGTGACATGCACTGGGATTTTTACTGCCGGAAGTGACGTCATGTCACGTGACAAGGGGCGTGGCCAGGTGGGCCGCTGGATTCATTTGTTCAGCCGCACGCATCCGTCGGTGGCGAGGGGGACAGCGCCATCACTTAGAAGCTGTACCCCACGCCACCCCTCCCGAAAGGGGACGCGATTGTCCCCAAATCCTGGGACCCCTGTGGGCTCGAGGGGTGCTGCTAGAGAGGCTATCACGCTACTCAGAGGGAGTCGGACGTCACAAACCAATAAAACAAATCTGGTTTTAATTTAACCGGAAGTGAGGTCATGTCACGTGACATCTTGCAAAGCAATGAAATAGCTGGTTTCCATCGGAACCGGAAGTGACGACATGTCACGTGACATAACGAGATTTACTGCCCGGAAGTGACGTCATGTCACGTGACAAGGGGGCGTGGCCAGGTGAGCGCGCTGGATTCATTGTTCAGCCGCACGCATCCGGCTCGGTGGCGAGGGGGACAGCGCCATCTTAGAAGCTGTACCCTCGTCACCCCATCCGAAAGGGGACAGCGATTGTCCCCAAATCCTGGGACCCCCTGTGGGTCGAGGGTGCAGCTAGAGAGGCGACGCCCACCAGAGGGTGTCGGACCGTCGCAAAACCAATAAAACAACTGGTTAATTTAACCGGAAGTGAGGTCATGTCACGTGACATTTTGCAAAGCAATGAAATAGCTGGTTTCGATTTGAACCGGAAGCGACGACATGTCACGTGACATAACGGGATTTACTGCCGGAAGTGACGTCGTTGTCACGTGACAAGGGGGCGTGGCCAGGTGAGCCGCTGGATCTCACTTTGTTCAGCCGCATCGCATCCGTCGGTGGCGAGGGGGACAGCGCCATCTTTAGAAGCTGTACCCTCGCTCACCCCCTCCGAAAGGGGACGCGATTGTCCCCAAATCCTGGGACCCACTGTGGTCGAGGGTGCGGGCGAGAGAGCAGCACGACCAGAGGGTGTACGGACGTCGCAAACCAATAAAACAACTGGTTTTAATTTAACCGGAAGTGAGGTCATGTCACGTGAGCATTTGTGCAAAGCAATGAAATAACTGGGTTTCGATTTGAACCGGAAGTGACGACATGTCACGTGACATAACAGGATTTACCGCCGGAAGTGACGTCATGTCACGTGACAAGGGGGCGTGGCCAGGTGAGCCGCTGGATTCATTTGTCTAGCCGCACGTGCATCCTGTCGGTGGCGAGGGGGACAGCGCCGCCATCTTAGAAGCTGTACCCTCGTCACCCCCTCCCAAGGGGACGCGATCAGTCCCCGGAAATCCTGGGACCCCTGTGGTCGAGGGTGCGCTTAGAGAGGCTTGACGACCAAGGGGGTGTCGGACGTCGCAAACCAATAAAACAACCGGTTTTAATTTAACCGGAAGTGAGGCCGCGTCACGTGACATTTTGCAAAGCAATGAAATAGCCGGTTTCGGATTTGAAACCGGAAGTGACGACATGTCACGTGACATAACGGGATTTACTGCCGGAAGTGACGTCATGTCACGTGACAAGGGGCGCGGCCGGTGAGCCGCTGGATTCGTTTGTTCAGCCACTTGCACGCATCCGGCCGGTGGCGAGGGGGACAGCGCCATCTTAGAAGCTGTACCCTCGTCACCCCTCCGAAAGGGGACGCGATTGTCCCCAAATCCTGGGACCCCTGTGGTCGAGGGTGCGCTAGAGAGGCGACGACCAGAGGGTGTCGGACGTCGCAAACCAATAAAACAACTGGTTTTAATTTAACCGGAAGTGAGGGTCATGTCACGTGACATTTTGCAAAGCAATGAAATAGCTGGTTTCGATTTGAACCGGAAGTGACGACATGTCACGTGACATAACGGGATTTACTGCCGGAAGTGACGTCATGTCGCGTGACAAGGGGCGTGGCCAGGTGCTGTACGATTGAGCTAACGCGGCCGGTATGCTAATAGAAGTTTTAGTAAATCGTCAGATGACTCCGATAACGATACCCGATACTCTGCCTGCTTTGCGCTTACATATATAGTATCGTATCGAGTATCGAGGTATCGTGACATAATCTCTACCTCCGGCTACGGGATGGGTGCTTGCAGCGTGGTCGGCCGCCTAATCGGACTGGCTTTCTCTTCAGCGAGGGTTACCTTTCACCGATAAGCCTTTGGCGTATTACACGCACATAGTTTTACGATAACAGGAATCAATCAACAGTTCTCTTAGATTACCGACGGTCGCCGAACTGCGGAAACGATGGATTTCGGCCGTTGGTCGCGGCGGTGGCTGGACCCCATCGAAGTGGAGCGTAGAGTGCTCCCTGCACTTCCGATTGTCAATAAAACATATCCCAACCTCGAGTCAAGTTGGGCTGGTTCAATTTATCACGACAGCAATAAAACGTCCCAGTGGAGGTTTTCATAGCGGCCGCAACGAAAAAGAAAAAGCCAGTAGCGTGATATAACATATGAGAGCGATGAGAACGCAGCTATCATATGTAATTTATTCTTGCTTTGAACTACTGCAGTAATTCGTGGCCAGAAGATAAAGGAAATACTTCCCGCAGATGCACGGTACATTACCCAAAACACGCCAACAGACTTACGTTACGGCGCTGACGTTCCACGTTGAATAGTATCGTTTTCAGGATGGTAACGATCCGCAGAAACAGAAGGCGTAACGAAGCGCAGCAGGCGTAGTATCGGTCGGCTGGGCGTGGAGGGTCTCCAGCACGACCGGTCGCGGTCTCCAAATACACGCGCGGGTCACAGCTTCTGGCTGTGATGACTGATCAATAGGATAAATGGTTGATGGTTGCGGGTCGCTACCCGCAGCCACAGCCACAACCATAAACCGACGGTCACGTGCTGTGCCAATAAGGAGAGGGTAAGGAGGAAAATGAAAAAGAGGCGAGGCGTCACGGGAGCATGGCCTGGTTGGGGAGGCTACGTGGCTGCCATTCATGCTCATGCCCCCTCCCTACCCTTCTAAGCTACTTGATTTGGCCAATCGTAGCAGGCCGACCACAGCGACGCTTTCGATTGCTCCAACTCCTTGCGTCTTGCGTCGTGAACGACACGTGCGTGCGTCCCTCCGTCGCTATGGCAACTGACGGTTGCAGCGTTGCAGGCCGTTGCGCAGTCGTGATGGGGACGAATCACGGTTAATTCGGATTCGCCCAGATTCAAATTTCCGAGACTTCCCGCTACGAATATTCGGAGATTCGTCGCTGGTTGCAGATTGCAGCGTGAATCTTGTCGTAAACCTCGCGAAGAATGCGGTCAGTTCTGTTTTTTCTAGGTACTTTTACTGCATATGACTAGATTTCGCCTTGTTTATATAAACGTATGGTACGTATCTTTGTTGCTGTTATTCTAAACACTTGCACGTGTGGTTGACGTAGGCCTAACCAATGCACGGTCTCGGTTTCTGTAGCAGTTTCGCGGTGACCGGTAAAATGTAGCGAAATGCTATGTATTATACATAATGTGGCGCAGCACACATTAAATATATTCAGGCAAGGAAATGATTTGTCTCCTCCTCTAGAGCTGCTGTACCGCGTAAGGCGCAAGAGCGAGATGAATGTTGCTCGTCCCAACTTCGACCGCGTACCGGCAGTCCCGGCACCGGTGACGAAGAAAAGGGATTGGGGTGGCTTAGCTTGGCTAAGCCAGGGTATACGTAGGGTGAGCTTATGCGCACAAAATGAGAGGCGCTATCAAGCGGCTCCGGTGCAACGTCGGACTTGACTACTGCGCAACGGAGGCGCACAGCTGGGCACGCGGCGGCCGCGCATGCGTCTGCCGCGGCTACGACGTCACTCCTATGGCGCGGCGGCGGCGGTCCAGGCGCCAGCTGTGCGCCGTATGACGTCACTGCTCCTCGCGCATGCGCAGCATGGAGCATGGCTCATTATGCGAGCCACGCGAAACTGCTCAACCTCGGCCAGTGTAGCTTACGCTACAAAAATGGCGCACTGCCGTTTCTCCGTTTTCGGCAGCAAGTTTTGTGTACGTGAACTTTATTTGATGAAAAGAAACCCAACACAGGGGTGTCCAACACAACTTCATTGTTCGGAAACGAACACTAACTCAATTCGAGACTCCAGCAAAACGGAAGCTACCAAGCGGGAAAACCGGGAACCAGTCGGAACAGGTCGCTTTGCGCCCATCCGCGTCTCTGGTGGCTTTCGCGGACACGTGTTGTCGGCGCGGTAACGAACACTGTAATTTGACGAAGGTCCGAAAATTTCTTAAGTTTGCTTCAGTGTTCATTAGTGTGGTGAAGCCTCAGTAGATTGTTTCCTTCCATCACGTGTTTGAAAGCCCGTTTACTCCACAACACACGGTCGTGTGCTTTCGATTTCTTGGATGGGGAGGAATCACGGAAAAACGTTTTGATTTCTTGTCTGTCTCGAATCACATTCAAAGTGACGACTACTTGGTAACTGATAAGGGGTTTCTTTATAGGGATGTAGAACAGTGAACTGAGGACGACAGACAAGGTGTTTAACTGGAAGGAACATCAATGTTGCAGTCAAGATGAATGGGAAGGCTCGATAGCTGCTTTTCTTGAGTTTGGTTGTGTTCGATTGGCTTCAAGTTTGAGCCACCCACGCCGGTCGGTACGTTGGCTATTCATCTTGGCTGCTTTTCGCCGAAAAAGCCTCTGGACCAGACCGAAGGAGTTGGGCTGATTTCGCAATTACTTGATTTTGGAAAACCTGCTCGCTGCATATACAATTAATGAGGGAAATCGTCTGCTTTCAAAAGGTGGGGGACGCGTCTCGCAAGGTTAGAAGCTGTAACGGCATTATGATCTATCGCGCCTCCAATATTTATATCATAACCCCGTCGAAGCTAGCAGCAATATACGTCTACATTAGTGGCGTCACGAGGGTCAGCGGCACCCGGGGCGGTAGCTTGCCGCGACACCCCCCCGCCCCACTCTCGCGTGGCCTGCCGCGTTTATCTCCCCCCCCCCCCGCTCTCGCGTGGCCCGCCGCGACTCAACCCCCCCCCCCCCCCCCTCGTGGCCCGCCGCGACACCCCCTGAGCGCTGCACCCGGGGCGGTCCGCCCCCTTCCCCCTTGTGACGCCACTGGTCTACATTGCTCAGGGTGACCGGCCACAATCAATACTCATTTTCTCCGTCAGGGATTCGAAGTCAAGTTCAATGTTCACGTGAAGATGGATTCTGCGTGTAATCTCCGTGCACCGGCTGAGTTTTAAGTAGTATCTCTCTCTCTGTCAAATATACTTTTATTCAGCAGTCCACATTATAGCTAGTCAAGCTAAGCTCATATTTCAACCCGAAGAATATTCTAATACTGCTTTAGTTGGGACATGGTACGGAATATAATACATAACCCGTATATTTGTCAAAATGACTTCTCAATTGCTACTAAAACCTTAATTCATGGGCGTACCAACCGGGGGGGCAAGGGGGCGCTTGCCCCCCCAGTTCTCAGAGTGGGGGGGGGCAAGGCATGTGTTTTGCCCCCCCCCCTGAAACAGCCGCCACTGGGCAGGGCAAACACTGGCCGGCGGCGCCCAAGGAATACCAAGGGCACCGCCCCCGACCCGCGGGGGCATATTTTTAACGCGCAGGTGATACAAACCCTAGCAACGGCGCTCACGCCGGATTGGCTGGTTCGTGGAGATAGGCGCTGCCGCCGTCAACATAGGCAGTGGTTACAATGCGAGTTTCCGAAGCGGTAGCGTAACTTAGTTGTAAGATGTCTGCCTCATACGTAGCAGACCCGGGTTCTATCCACGGTGTGGGCTTCTTTTTTTTTTTCCTCGAACATTTTGTTTTGTCGAGGCATTTGGCGATATTTACGACATTTCTTTTTTACGATTAACACTGAAAAAAAAATGTTGTCGACGAAACATCGCTGAACTAAATCGTATGGGACTCTATTTACGGATGTGCATGGGGGACAGCGGGGCTTGGGTTGCCGGCTGCAAAGCGGCGTGTACGGGGGTAGAAGGGGAGGGGGGGGGGCTAAGTGGGTTAATAGTTTTGTAATTAGCAGCCGCACACTGTCGCCGCGAAGCGGCGTGAACGCAGGCGGGGGAGGGGGGGGGGGCGGGTTATATACACGCGCTGTCCGAATCCGAAATTTAAGTTCCCGCGCGTTGCCGAGCAGCCAATCCGGCGTGAGCGTCGTTGCTAGGGGGTCTATCACCTGCGCCGTAAAAGTTAGTGATGGACCGAATCTGCCGAACTTCAGATTCGGCAAAGTTCCGCACATGCCGAAATTTAGAAGGAAAGTTCGGCAAAAATTCGGCAAAAATTCGGCAAATGTTTTCGCGCGCGCACGAACGCGACGGGGCCATGGATCGCAAATGGACGCCGCGCAGTCGCGCGGTTACCATCGTACAGTTTAGTACAACCAGCGGTTACGGCGAGGTGTGGAGTAGGCGACACGGTAACTGTGCGTTTGTGAGCTTTCGCGAGTGTGGTTCTCTTCAATATTTTCTGCCTCAAGAACAGAAGATCGACCAGTAATTTACGCAGTCCACTGCGCAAGTGACAAATGATGCGGTGCATTCTGGATAACGTGATTTTCATTTGACCTTTCCATTGATGAAACGAGGTAGTTGAAACATTGACTGACAACTGACAATTACGCTCAGTGTTCGCAGCCCACTGCCGTCAAACGGGGCAGAGTCACGAGAGCTTGCCAGAATGTATGGGATGCAGGTGGCATCCTCGTCATAATGTGATACATGTTTTCCCCCTTCTTTTCTTTCCTTTTTACGCACTTTCTGTAGTGTGTATATTCTGTACATTTATACATCGGTTTTGTTTTTTCACATGTGGTGGCGGGCTGGCAGGCGCTCTGCGTAAGGGTTTTCACCTATCTGCCTAGCCCGGGCCGCACACCACCACATGGGCCCCTTCCAGTTTGTGCAAATAAAATTATTATTATTATTATTATTATTATTATTATTATTATTATTATTATTTATTATTATTATTATTATTATTATTATTATAACATATGCTATTTTCGGCTCACAAGTAGTTTGTGCCAAAACAGAATAATATTGCTTTTTAGTTCGCGTTATTTCGCGATTTTCATGTATCTGCATAAAACTAAACACGGAACTATCTATCATGCTCGACGTTGCACATCCGACATTCCTAACTCTCCCCATCTTCCTAAACGTCCGTGTGTGTCTTAACACCAGAAACCGGAATTTTAAAGGTTAAAAACGGCACGTTGCGAATATGGAACGCACACTTTCATACAAAGCTGACGTCAAGTGACTCAAATCGAAAAACATGCATATTTACAATATTGTTATCTCTTCTGGTGAAGGCTCAGCAACCGTTGCATTCGTTTTCGCGCACGAAACTGGCAACTCCCAGAGAAAGTAAGAACGCAGTGATTGCCTTTATTTTAACAATGTAAACACACTTGCGGGCGTGCGCTGATGAAGTCTCAAAATCAAAACTCTCGTAGCGTGATTCGTGACTGCGCCGGCTACAGTGGCGTAGGCAGAGGGGGGGTTTGGGGGTCGAAACCCCTCCCGAAATGCCAAACCTACACCCCCCCCTCCCCTCCGGGGACTTGCTGGCTCGCCGGCACACGCAGTCGGTTTTGCGCGGGGCATGGAGCAAAGGGGGAGCGCGGACTATCTCCAACTTATATGTTTTCGGGAAGAGTGTTTGTGGGGTAGAAAATGCTCAAATAAATAAAACAGGCAATATTCCTTCATTCATATATATTTAATGGGATGCGGAACTTGATCTCAGATATATAGAGAACGGATATTTCGAAACACTTGTGGGGTGAAGGATGGCAATTTCAAGGCCAAGTATAACAAACTATCCTCACTAAAATACACAGTTCAATCAAACCAAAGCGAACATAATAAAACGAACACATGGTGATAATATAAATCAATGTCAGTGATGTAATATTAAATGAATTGTAAAAACAACTGCACTGTAAGCAAAGGGGTGGCGCTGCGCTCACGCACACCTTGAGTACTGATCAGAATTACGTGCTTTCGACTAAAATTATTAATAAAGAGTTTATTTCCGTCGTATGTTGCAATATCATTAACGTAAATATTAAAAAGAAAACGACCTAATATTCCTGTGGAACACCAGTCAGAATACGCTTCGAACTTGACGAATATCCATCAATATAAACTAATTGCATTCGATGCTGTAAGTAAGACTTCACTCACTTCAAAACATGCCCTCGAATCCCATATGTATCCAATTTTGCTAGTAAAATTTCATGATTGAGGCAATCAAAAGCCTTTGTGAAGTCTATGAATGCTCCAAGAACAATTTTTTTCTTCAAAATTTTCAAGATGAATTCTTTCTGGATGAGTAGGGAAGCCTCGGTAGATTTATGCTTTATAAAACCACACTCATATCAAGTTATGCTTAGTTGAAAAAATAGTTATACGTGTATGAAGTACCTTTTCAAGTGCTTTAGAAAATACTGGCAATATAGAAATCGGTTTGTAATTACCCATAACAGGGTTCCGCGTTTTCGGTATACTATATTTTCAATTGGCGTACGTTTTCATGCTATTTAAAAGTCAATTTTCGGTTTTTTCGGCGTATATTTATGCACACAAGGATCGGCTTTTCGGTGAACATAAATAAGATAACGGACGCTGATCAGATAACCCTTGCAGTTCTGATTTTGAATCATTCCAAGATAACGGCACAGACACATTAAAAGATGGCACTTTATTTGCAAATGTCGTAACTGTAAAAACAGAAAAAAAGACGCAGGCGTACAACCACGTCAGATATCGCAGCCTATGCCTAAAAAGCAGGAACTTCACTTCTGACATCAGTATTACGTGATCTTTTTATAGTACACGCACATAAATTTTCCCAGGCCTCATAGCCATCTTTCTTTCGTTATCTGACTTAGATTGAGGATGCCCGCTCAACTAACACTGGACACTGGCAGGCTGAGTTCCATGAAGCGTTGCTTGAGCCAAAATCGGCCCATCAACCATTTGTTGACCGTCAAAAGCGATACGGTGGACGTTTTGAAGCACAACTACAACACGCAGTGCTTGCATCGAAGCAATCTTCATTACAACGAGTTCGAAATCACGCTCATACATTGCGAGTCATGGGGCATTTCGGACTTCACGTTCCGATCGATGATACGCAGTATTAAAGCAAAATGTCGTGTGGCATCTCGGTATCCATACACTGGGACGATGTCCTCGATAGATACTGTCGTTCAACTTTTTCGCCACAGCTCTGCGTTACGATCTGGAAGGTAAAGTGATCGCTATTCCGTTGAAATTGACTGCAATGGATTCGACGTACTTTTAGTCAGTTGAAGTCGCATGCCGAGTATCCTGAGACTGACCATTGCCGGTTAAGACTCGAATGTCCGAACATGAATTCGGCACTTTTATCGGTAATTATCGGTTTAAGCCGAAAATTCGAACTACCCATAACATTTACACTCCCCTTTTCGTGTAGTACTGACACTTTTGCTATTGGCATTCGTTTAGGAAAAACACCAGTCATCAAAGAAAGATTAAATATATCCGTTAGCACTGAGGCTTATAAATGAACAAAATAATTAACGGGCCTTATCTGAAAACCATTCACGTCACAAGCTCCACTTTTCTTAAGTTGTAAAATCACATTAATGACCTCAGGTTCTACAACCAGATCTAAAAAAAAATCGAGCTGCTGTTTCTATTATCAGAAACGCAATACTTGACAGTAACAATCCCGCTTCTAATGTTCATAAAATGCAGGTTAAAAGCGTTCGCCAAAGAACATTCGGTTAGTTCAACAGCGTTACGCACTATATTAATAATTGAAATAGATGAACGGTTTGGATTTAAAAGATAACTTTTTGCACGTGACGTCCGTACACCCCTCTGCTGCCTTGAACACCTTGAAGTAGTAGTGTTCTTTATCACGCAGTAAATTACCACGAATAAAAAAGTAACTGTGACTAGTTATTTCAGAAAGCAATTTACAGGATCTCTTGATAATTTTATTTATGCCAAGCTCCTATGATGCAGCCGCCTGCGTTCACGGTAAAGAATATCCAGGACGTTCTCCGCTTGAAATTTCATGTCGCAATGAACATTTAAAAGCGCCAAACCGAGCAATCGCATTCGAAGTGGACGCTGTCAGGTATGTTTTCAACCGTCGTAGTGAAGAAAACGAACTTTCAGCTTCCGCCGTTGTTACGGGCAGAGTCGCTACGATCTTGAGGAGACGATGAACGCTTGGGAATAGGGCCTCCGGACAGGGAGCGACCGCATGTAGCGCATACGTGACGGGCGTTTCACAATTCTCCCTCTTGCATTTGGTAGCCCATTTGAGCAGCTCACATTGGAGTTCAGGAAATGAAACCAGGCTTGAATGGAGCTCCAAAAACTCTTCAGCGCCGAGACCTGCCCCGCTTTCCAAGATCTTTGCAGGCAGAAGCGACGAAAGTAATTGCAACGGACTTCGGTGCTTTTAAATCTCCCATCTAACTTTGTGATCAGGTAATCCATGAAATGAAGGAACACGGAACGCTAAAAATGCTCTTCCGAACTCAAGCGGGAATGTTAGAGCGGTGACGTTGCCATCGACTTGTTACTCGCGGCATCTAAATTTCGACTTCAACTGTCTCGGCCATTTTAATGGCGGCTTGAAATATTGCCAAGTGTTTGTGCATAAACGCTTGCTCTAATTTTGCAATTTTTTAGTGTTTGCTGTTTAATTTTTTATGACAGTATAACTGTTTTTTTTTGTCTGGTCGGCCTGTGTTGGTAATGCAGTGGTAACTCAAAAAGCGGAAGGAGTTATGTGCTGTAAGGAAGCTTTTAAAGTTGGTGGGCCGCAACTACGGTAGAACAGTGAGCCACCATGCCTGTACTCCTGTAAATGAAGCCTGCTCCGTTTTGAAAAATGACAATGCAGCTTTACCCGTTTTTCTTAACAGCGCCTCCCTAATCTTTGCGCGAGCGTCCGCACCGCCGAGTTCCCCCTGCTTCGTCATTGAAGGGGGGGGGGGGGCAATAATGCCGGTGAACCCCTCCCGAAATAAAATCCTGGCTACGCCACTGGCCGGCTAGTACCCAACCTCGTTTTCACGCCATTTTCTGGAAGCAGACACTAAAATTGCAAGTAAACACACAAAAACGACACCGATACAATTATCTTGCAGAATAGCACCTTATTTAGTAATAACTGTGTCAATAGGCACTACATGTTGTATTTAAGTTAAGAAAATGTCTAGAATCGTTTCATTTTGGGGTGGAATAAATCAATTTATATTGGGATTTTACTAATAGCACATCGTTCAGTGAGCCAAAAGAAAAAATGCAGAAAGTCAAAAGCCTGACTTTCGGTACGAAAATTTGAAAACACAGCGGCTATTTCGTACCTCATTCCCTTCGTAAGCTCTCTGCCTTTTCACATGTGATACATCCGCGGTGCCCGCAGCGCGTCACCGGGCCCAAATGCACGTCACACGGCACCGGACCTCACCTAATTCCTTCACCCCTAAGCTGACATCGTGGTGGAACTTACGCGCTTGCCGGACCAATCAGCCACCTCCCTTTCATCACCTGACCTCATTCTCTGCGCGTGGGTATGCGCGAGAGAGCGTGATCACGTGGCAAAAGTGTGGTTGGCCCAACGAGCACGTAGCTTCCACAGCATTGTCGGCTTCGGGGTGAACGAGGTGAGGGAAAGCAACTTTTGTCTGAATTTTGAGCGACGGGCTAATCTTCTAAAGGGAGAATGGCTGTGCCCGGGTACACAAAGAGTCCGGGCAAGAGGGGACTCTTCCTTTTCCGTCTTCTTGAACTGTTTGGTAGAATGCGCGATTTATGAGTTGAGGAGGAAAGCTAAACAGGGAAAAAGTTGGAAAAAGCGTTTCATGACTCCTTTAAATTTGAGAAAACAACCCTATGAAACGGACCAGGCTTTTGCCATGCCGAAGCCTGTGACGAAGCCCTGTATAGTACACGACAAAAAATTGAGTATTTTGAAAATGGATGCACTGCCAAGGCCCAGTCACCAACACAGTCGTACAATGTCCCGCGCAAAAATGTCTTGGTCAGACGATGCCTCCGAGTACCGCTTGTCGTGGCTTCGGGCAATCAAGTCGTCCTCGCCCACTGGTTCGCCGTTATCCAGAGAGTTCCGAGGGCTTATAAGTAACGGTGACAATTGAAAGAAAGTCATAAATGAGTAAAATAAACACAAGGTCCATAAATGCCGACGACGACAACAGCAGCATTTATGCGTCCCCCAATATACGCGGCTATTTAACTGTGTAACCTAACCTAACCCAACCAAGGAAGCTTTGATGACGCCGCGAGACCGGCGAAACTTGCTTTTAACGAGTTCTGCTTTTTCCTGCGGCACTCCGCTTTCGTATAAAACGACCACATATTCTCAACGGCAACTCTCAACGCTTACACAGGGGCTTAAAAAACCTCTACGCGCAAATGACGACGAACGAGTAGAAAACGCGCCTTCAGCACGCTGCCGCCAGCCTCTGCCACGCTAGCGAAATCGCAATTTGACTATTAGCAAGATGGCCGTCCAGCTAGACGGCGCAAGCCACTACCTGATTCGATTAATTCACCTTCGGCAGCATCTACAGGGCATGCCATCTCAAGCGAATCCAATCCAAAGCTGCAGCCTGCAGCAACTAGCGTATTTTCGCATTCGCGGGTGCGCTGTGCGCGTGCAGCTGAAATAACTGGTGAAATCACAGTGTTCATCACTTGACTGGCCTCCACCGTCACCTCTGCCACCGCCACCTCTGCCACCCGCCACCGCGACCGTGATCGTTGCTCAAGACTCCGTTGGTTATCGCGTTCTAAGAAAGACGAGCGCACGCGCAGTACTTCCAGTTTTTTCCACGCGTATTTACAGTCTACACGGATAAGGTATAGGACACTGGTGTAGGACGATCAAGGACGTCTGGTTTCACGTGCGACGCCGCGGAAACTTCCTCGTCGACGGACCAACGCACGTTCGAGGACACCTCCCGGCGGCACACAATGTGACCACAAGCGGAACCTTCTTTTTTCTTCGGTGAGAGCGGAAACTGTTCCGCTCGTGACCGCCACACTAAAGGCATGTTGACGGTCGGCGCCTGTTCGCTCCGACGGCACCAGCGTCGACGCTGTCGCAGGGGCAGTGAAATCCAAGCACGTGCGTGCTGCAGCCAACTCTGCCAGTCTTCCAGCCTCATATTGAGGCCAACGAAGGATTGCGACTGCGTTGTTTCTCCTTAGAAAAACGCTAGAAAAGAAAAATCGAGTCGACGACTGTGATCATGTTGTTCATGCTCGGGAAACCAGTGTGCTGTATCGCTGGACGTGGTATTGCACTGCCCTGCTTGAAGCGGTGCAGCGCTACGGACATGGGGATGTCAGCGTGCAGACTGTTCGTCGTGTGTTCAGCGGGCGACAGGGTCAGCGAGAGATGGTCGGCAAAGACGTCGAATTACGGCTGCGTCGGCAGGTTCAAGTCGTCTTCCACGCGAAGGGATGCACCGTACGGCGCGCGCAGCAACGCAGTTTCCGAACGCCGGACTTTGCCGGAGAGGTTGGTGCATATGGCACCGACCACCTTGCAGCCTTACCTGCGGCTCATGCGCGCGGACAAACCCATCGGTGAGTACGACGCGCGTGGTGAATGGTTAAAAAGACGGAGTAAAAAACCGCGTTGTCCAGCGCCACACCACGACCCGATTTATTTATTTATTTTATTTCGTAATACTCTCAGTCCCCCATCGGGAACTATGATAAGAGTGAATGCAAAGAACAATAGACATGTAGAGCACAATGACAAAATGAAGGACTATACGACACCTAACACTCATAACAAATAGTCCAAAAGTTAAAAAAAAAATAATAACATGAGGTTTATTGGTTACATGGGAGACACTTTACAAAATCCAAAACCCTTTTGGATTTAGCAACGCTTTCAGGCAATTTATTCCACTCCCTTATCATCGTCCGAGGGAAATACAAATCCTTGAAACATTCTTTGGTGAATCCGTACTCAGCGATTGCCCTAGTATGCTTGTTTGCGTGCGATTCTAGATATGATGAGGTTTGTGTTTATCGATTTGCAGTGTTCCATCTAAAATCGTGAAAAGCATTTTTAACTGCTTATATTTTCCCTCTCTTCTAATAAGGTGAGACTTGCCTTAGAATACGGCTCCATTGATGAATCCAGTCTTCTGCACTTCGAAAAAATTAAACGTAGTGCCATTCTTTGAACTTTTTCTAATTTCAATATTAAACCTTTTGTGTGAGGATCCCAAACTTCACTAGCATACTCCAATTTAGGTCATATTAGCATTTTATAAGCTAGCAGTTTAGTTTCAGTGGTTGCCAATTTAGTGCATCTTAGTGACCAGTGTTGAACTGTCGCTTTCTTGATTATATTATTAACATGCTTGTTCCAACTTAAATCACTGGTTATCGTTACTCCCAAATGCTTAGATTCGTCTATTCTAGACAATGGTTCACTCTTAAAGTAGTAGTTATACACTGAAAAGCTTTCCTTTGTGTTGTTGACATGCAAATATTTTTTCCCGTACCATTTGCTAATTTTCTGCAAACAATCGTTTAGTTCAACATGGTCGGAATCATTGTTTAAATAGGTATGCAATATACAATCATCAGCAAAAAGTTGTGCCTTTACTGTAACATCGCAAAAAACGTCTGATAAAAACCAAAAACCACGGGGGCCTAAGTACAGAACCCTGAGGGATTCCAGAGTTGACCCCACGAGGCATGGAAGCGTGTCCATCAATACTCACAAATTGCCTTCTACAAAACAAAAACATTTCTATCCATCGCAGAACTTTTGCGTTTTTTTAGTAAATGCCTAAGCTTTAAAAGTAATTTATTATGGTTTTACCCTATCAAAAGCTTTTTGAAAGTCTAAAAAAAATACATCAATTGGTCCTCTTTTGTGAAGGGTCGAAGAAAAATTGTGAATTCTGTTAATTGGGTTGTGGTAGACAGGCGCTTTCGAAATCCATGCTGTTTTTCATCAAGTACAGAGCAGGTATCTAAAAACATCCTTAGTGCTTCGAAACAACATGCTCAAGTATTTTACAACAATTAGATATTAATGATATGGACCAATAGTTAGTGACCTTACTAGCATTTCCAGTCTTAAGAATAGGTATTATTTTGGCCAGCTTCCAGTCATTGGGAACGAACCCATCTGAAAGCGATTTATTAAAAATTATAGTAAGATATTTTGAACACCACTCGCTAGAACTCCTCAAGAATTGATTACGAATGTCATCCGGTCCTGTGGCTTTCTTTGGATCGATAAGAAGTATCTGCGAAAAAATTTCCTCCTCTGAGATTTCCACGTCTTCGATTGGGGGCACACTCTCAAAGAAACAAAATGTTGGTAAAATGTCATTATCAGCGGAAAAACACGGACAAGACATTGGTTAAAACAATCTGCAATTTCAGTCTTGTCCTCAATCGCTTCTTCTTCTACTATCCCCTTGGTAACTACTTTTTTACTTGGTTTCATTTGTCGCCAAAACCTCTGCGTTGAATATCTAAAAAAGTTTTGCATTTTTACATAAAAAAAATTGTCTTTGAAGTTTTTATTTTGCTTTGAGCTCTTTGCTCAATGACTACTATTTTTGCCTGCTGAAACTCGTCGTGTTTTGTGCGGGCTCTTGCTCTACACCAGCGGTTCTCGAATGAGGGTCCGCAGACCCTTTCAGGTCCGCAAAGGCATTCTAGGGGTCCGCAAGTCAAGCTCCAGCAATAAAAGTTGTCTTTTTGCAGGTCGAGAAGAAATGTTTCAGTTTTCGGGCAAGTCATGTGTATGTCAGTAAGAGAGGTCTACTTCACACTAGCCCTTAGTTATATCCATGTATTAAATAAATATTAAATTTAACCTATACCTTTCTTCTCCTCTCACCACGAACGGGGTCCTCCATCATCTCCGCCGATCCACAGGGTATCCGCAAAACATTGATGGTTGAGAACCACTGCTCTACACCTTGATAATCGTCTTTTGTGGTGGATTATGTTCCTTATAATCCAAGGACTGTTCAAGTCTTTCTTTCTTATTTCCACTGGGACAAACTTCTCAGTGGATTCAATTATAATTTCCTTAAAATTGAGCCTTAGGTCATCCACTTCTATCGACGGGTTGCCAGCTAGGTGCTCGAAGTTATCATAGTTCAGGCTAAGTTGATCAATAACTGACTGGTCATTGGCTCTTCAAAGTTTTTATACAAAGTAATTTCACTTCTCCTGAGCTTAGCCTTTAAGGACAACGTAAAATGTACTGTGCTGTGGTCTGAAATTCCCGGTTTAGTCTTGCAATCATATGCGTGGTTTATAAGGTTCTCATTTATAAATATTAAATCCAAAAGAGTTTCTGATTGCCCTTGTTTTGTGGTACGTCCCGTAACAATTTGAGTTAAATAACGTGAGAAGACTGTATCTAAAAGTTCCTCAGCAGATGATACTTCGTGGTCCCCAGATCCTAATGTTACCCAGTCAATTCCACCGAGATTGAAATCACCCATTAAAACAACCTTCTTGCAACTTACTTTCAGTTTAAAGAGGAACTCACTTAGTTCTTGCAAATATCCACAAGGCATTTTGCGGGGGCGATACAGTACTCCTACAATTAACTCACCTTTTTCCATTTTGATGCTACACCATACATTTTCTATTCCTGGGGCTCTTTCGATTTAGGAAGAATTTAAACAAGATTTGACTACTAGAGCAACACCCCCTCCTCTGCTTTCCGTGTCCTTTCGAAACAGCACGTAACCGGGAGGTACTATTGTATCATCTGTCACAGACAAGTCTAACCAGGTTTCAGTGATAGCCACTACATCGGGGTCATGCTCTATTAGAATATGTTCTAGCTCGAGCGTTTTATTTGCGATATTTCTACGTTAAGGTTAATAAATGGGACACTTTTTGCCTGTGATAAACCAGGTGCCCAATCAATAACCATGCTCGGGTGAAGGTATTCCTCTGGCTGAGTAAAGTTCAACTCTCTGGCTTGTGTCTACTACCCATTCGTACGTCACTCCATTAATCTTCAGTTTATCGTACGATAAGTATACCTTCTCATCCCCTTTCCCTATTTTCTTTCGCACTCTCCCACAGCTTCTTTCTTATCATTCTGGCATTTTTTGGAAAGTTCTCGTTAATAAATATGAGTGTTACTTTTAATTTTTTAGCATTTCTACAAACATTTTGTCTTTCGTTGTAGTTTCCAAAGTGCAAGACTGCTGGTCTCGGTTTACCCCTAGCCACCCTTTCGAGACGGTGAATTCTTTTGACAGATTTAACTTCAACACTCATTTTACAGCGGAGCTGTTAAGGGCTAGTTTCCCCAGGATCGTGTCCATCCTCAAACGACCTGATAACACAGAACTCTGGACAGCTACCGCCATCTATGAATGACGGCAGCAACCAGGCAACCGGCTTGCCGGTTGTCTGGTTGCCGCCGTCACTCATAGTTGGCGGCACATAGTACAGCTCCGCTGCTCTTCCTTCTTCACCAGAGTAAAAAGGCTGAAAGTTTTTTAATCAGGTGGTTGGTTACATAGCAGAGCAGGTGTTTCGCCTCCTCCACAATCTGGCTCGCAGTTTATTGCTTTTGCATGTATTTGACGGATTGCTCTAATTCAACATGCAATGACGACCTTAATACACTGGCTGTTTGAACAGCTGCGAAGGCAGCTGCAGGGTGAAAGTGGTGTAAGGTTTCAGCATTCCCCAGCTCGTAGCACAGATCGCCAAAGATAAACCTCCAGCCGAACAGTCGGTTGCTGTTTGTTTTAAAAGAGCCTTCCACCGCTTTTTCCACCAAGTGTTGCTCTGTTTCTGCGTCAGATTCCGCTACTCCGTAGATTACCAAGTTATTTCTCCTACCTCTATTCTCCAAGTCATCAAGCTTTGCCTCAAGCTTTACTATGGTTGCTTCCAAATGCACTAGTTTTCCTTGTGTGTCATTTCCTACTGAGATCCTTTATCTTAAAAGTAGACACTTCAATAGCCTCTCATCTTTTTTCAAAACTTTTCTGACCCTGTACTAATATCACTGTGTTAGCCGCCATCTCTTTCTGGCTTTCCAGTATTTCCCGCATTGTATCTGTACCTGGGCCAGGATTTTCTTCAACATCTCCTCCCTTAAAAGCACGAGTGCTCGCCTGACAATCGGCAATGGCAACGAAGAGCAGTTTCACACACCTTGGGCAAGGCAGCAGCAATAGACAGCGGTCATCTGAGCAGTATGAGTAATCATCAAATTTGCCACATACCTGCGTACAAGGAAAAGAACATTTATGCGACGTGTCAGGTTTGCTGTCGCCTTGCCATCTGATCGGTGATCCAAGCAGCTGCCCTTTTATAGCCCGGAAGGCCAACGCGGAAGTGCCTCCCAGGATTTTGATTTGCCGATCAAACACGTGACTGCAGCCCTTGTCATTGTGTTTTTGGTGACGAGGTGATGCCTTAATCTGGGTGACGAGCACTTCAGTTGCCGGATAGTCCTGTAGGCTGATGGTCCCTACTTGATCGTGTTCGCGCGTGTCCTCCGTTGCCGATAAACTGTAGTGCGACAGCAGTAGCAGCAGCCAAAACTGCGTACAAGGAAAAAATCCATTCATGCGACATGTCAGGTTTGCTGTCGCCTTGCCCACTCATTGGATGAACATGCAGTTGAGCCGTAGATGCCAGCTGTTGAATTTGAAAATGTATCACTCACTGACTTTCTTAGCACCAACTATACTCAATTTCATCTTATGATATGGACCGCAGAGGTCATTCCAGCCAATCTAGTTCTGTGGTGCAGCTCTCCCAAAGGCATCATGTGACACTCATACTGCATTCAATTGGCTTCGATGGCTTCTAGCATCCTGTGCGGTACATCGTAAGGAGAAAACGAGTATAATCTATATTGATCAGCGCGTGATGAGTGGTCAAGAGGGCGGAGTAAAATAGCGCATGTTATCCAACATCGGACCACGACCTACTTGGATGATCGTGCAGTTGAGCCGTACTTGCCAGCTGCTGGATTCGAAAACGGCACTGACTGTCTTTCCCAGCACCAGCGATAGTGCACCCACAGGATGAGATTGGCAGGGCGGCTCTTCCCTACGTTTCCAGTATGCATTCGTTGCCATTTGTCGTGCTCTCTGCATGTACGCCCGAAGCTCGTGAGGCGCTGAAGTTCTTTTGAAGGTAGGGCGAAGCTCGGTCTCAAGCTTCCGAAGGAAGGACGAGAACGGCATCCCAGCCGTCCTCATCTTGTCGGTGGCGCCCTCTTATGGTTCCCTTTGTGATGATGCGACGGAGACTTTGCCATACCGTGACGTTGCAGGTTGTGGTCCTGGCTACTTCCCATCGTTTACGAACGACAGGTTTGATGGTGTGCCAAAGTCGTCACAGTCGTCACATGCCCAACCAGCAGTGCCAAAGTTGGCGGTGTGGCATTGCTCTTATTTACGTCGACGAAAACAGAAGTAATTGCCACTAAAGATGTCAGAGTGTTTGCGACCACAGCGACGCTTTTGGTCATTCATGTCACCCATGGCCGTTGGCTTGGCTTTTGGTGCAGGAACGTGGCTGCTGATGTGGCCTGGGGCTTGGAGCATCAGCCTGGCATCCCAAGCTGGTTGCCTTCCTGACCTGAAGCTCTTGGCGTTGTTTGGTGCCGGCGCCTTCCTCATGAGGGGTGCAGGCTGCACCATCAACGACATGTGGGATCGAAACATTGACAGCAAGGTCTGTTGACGCTTGGCCTCGAGCAAGATGTCCAAAGCATACATGCTTATCCTTTTCACCACAATGCGGTTGGGGTCAGTGTGACTATGTTTTCATTCACTGCACCTATGGTCACCGTGACATGCGGTTCCCAGTCAACTCGAACAAACGGGAGTTTCGACTAACGGATTCAATGTGGGAGGCATGCAAAGTCAGCTATTTCTGTGCCACATATATGTTGATAGTCTTCTGTCGATCGTTCTCTTTTAGCTAGGTGCTCTGGTACATTGACTCGAAGAGGTGCTCTCGACTGGTACTGTAACCCGTACGGGTTTGTCTGCATGTAAAAGAGGAGTCGCGTGCTGCGATAAATAAAGTGCAAACTTGCTTTCGCATAATTGCGTCCAATGAGGTATGACAATGGCGGCATACACTTCTAGCACAACTATCGATTCACTGATCCAAAAAGGATGGGTGAATTTAATCGAGCTTAGAAAACATGCACAAGCACGTAACGCTAAATGCCCACTGAAGATGATAACTGTTACAAATGTGGGGTTGTTCCTGGGTTTACGTGCACTTGGTCTACCCTAACAAATTTTTAGATTTGGGAAAAAAAAAAAAAGTTCGGCACTTGCATAACTGTGGACACATGCTCATTATTTCATGATAAGTCTGGAGAAGCATTTTCTAGGAGATTATTTCTTCCCATCACGTGGAAGAACTGTAGTCTGACATACTAATCATCTCAGAATGCGATTCATTGGCCAAAAACGGAATTGGACTGAGGGGACACCGGTGGCTAGAATCTATGCCTAGGTGCTGGCACACAAGGAAGAAACACTTTTGGCTAGGTGAAAGATTCAAGTTTGGCCTCATGAAGAAAAATACAAAAAAACTTCAGCTCTTGCGAAGACAAGATGCAGTGAAATATATAAATAAGTGCGATGATGTTGCAGGTGGAGCGAACTAAGTACCGACCCCTGGCTGCTGACCAGCTGTCCATGTTTGATGCCCTGGTGTTCACCGGTGGTCAGCTTGGTCTGTCGACACTGATTCTACTCCAGCTCAACTGGTACAGGTGCGTGACGTTTATCGCTACCTGTGCGAAACGTTTGTGATGGTTCTTTTTATTTTTAATTGATGGCCTTTGTGGCTGTAGGAGGGAACTTCCAAACGTCTAGTGAAACTTGAGGAGAAGTCTGGAAGCTTGTTTATGCTTGGAAGGCATCTTCTCTGCCTTTCAGAGGTCTCAAAGTTGGCCATATGCATATCGGTGGGGTGTCATAGCATGTGCATTAGGCAACCAGCTGTTAACTATGATTGTTTTAAATTTAGTTTCTTTCCAAGGGCAGTTAGTGAATGGAACAAACTTCCTAATAAAGGCGTCATTTTAACAAATGATTGTGATTTCGTGAGAAATATAAAAAGCATAGCGCTTGACAATAAGCCCTCAATTTATTATTTCTGATGTTTGTATATATTTATGTTTCTTTTAAATTCTTTGTGCGTAAATATTTTCCTTTTTATAGTATATTTCCACTCCTGTAATAGCCCTGCAAGGGCTGACAGTTTCAATAAATAATATTAAAAGTAAGTTAGTAGTGGGGGACCTGGGTTTGGGTGGTAGATTGACTTTTGTCATTAATTATTCGGAGAAAAGTTTATCGTGTGACTCATTCCCGACTGTGCCCTTGAGCGATGGGCGTGGAGGCCCATTTCGGAAGAGATCCTGCGCTTGCTGCACCATCTTGTACATACTTTCAAGACTACAGTTTTGGTTGCTGTGTTTTTCTTTTTCTTCCTGCGTGGCAGCAGCTAGCGATTTTTAAACCCAGTGTGAATCCGACGGCATGCCATCGTCATTGAAAGCCATGGAAGCTTCCACGGGTTCAATGCCTGCTCACAAGCGTGGCAATTCTCGCAAATCCTCGGTCGATTTTTCAGACTCAGATAGCAGCAGTGAGTCTGATGATGAAGCCCGATGATGACGCCTCAGTTCCGATGACCTGTGCTTCAACATGTTGAGAAACTGCTTAGCTCAATGGCATGTCAATCATGAGGGTCGGCCACCTAAAACCAAGAGCAAATCAAGTGAAAATATGGAGTGGGTTACCTTACGGTGTACAGTCGAGAAAAGTTGTGAGAATGCTATTTTTAGGTCATGTATTCCTTCCAAGGTTGTTATCGTGGCGAGGGTCCTGAGCAAAGATGACTCTCCTTCCCAGTTAGCAACGTTTGCTTATATCCCGCCATAGCTAACTAGCCGCATTTACACCGAGGCCATCGTTGATACAAACACTACTTTTACTAGGAGGGGGCTATCTTGAGGTGTTTAAAGAAATATAGCAAATTGAGCCAAAAATAGGGGTAGGGGTAGGCTATCTTTCAAGGGTGGGGCATCTCTCAGGATTTCACGGTATGTTTGCGAAGCTTAGATGAACGCTCTTGACATGTGTCTTCCATCAGCCTCTAAAGAGAGTTTACTAACTACCGTATCTTCCGGGCTATAGTCTGCACCCGGTGTAAAGTCCGCAGGGGCAAATTTGGGGTCAAAAGTAAAAGTTCTTGCTTAGATAGTCCGCGCCCGATGCATAGCGCGCCTCCCGTGCATAGTCCCCACCTGGCGCTTAGTCAACACGAAAATCCTCCCATACACGTGCACATGTTGACAAATGTCTGCTTTCTTAGCTCACAAGGAAGCTTGTATTACACACAGATCATCATTAACATAATCTTTCATTCACAAAATCCGTCATGTGTCCTCATAATGAACGATCTTGAAAAACAAAATTCTTCTATAGTCCGCAGGCGTAGTAGAAAGTCCGGAGACCCTACGTTTTTAACTTTTAAACATGTATAGTCTGCAGATTATAGCCCGGATAATATGGTATGTATCTGAGTAAACCTCTGCAATGTATATACCGTAGCTAAAGCTCTTTCTTTTTAATGCTATCTGCTGGTCAGCAGCCAGGGGTCGCTACTTGGTGCACTCCACCTGCAACATTACCGCACTTATTTAACCGTGCCTTGTCTTCGTAAGAGACTTTGTTCAATATATTTTTTTCTCCAGTGTTTTACGTAGCATTTCTTTCAATGCAGAAATAAACTATGCATCGCCAAACGCTCAGTCTCCGCTCAGATGCAGCTGCTAGTGGTCTGAACCAGATGCCAAAGTTTCATAGATTGCCATCATCCAATTCAAAAGTATAATCGATTTTCGGAAATTTTCAGTGGAAAAATTATGCGCTTGTTTTTTTCCGGGTTGACGTGCCCGTGCGAGATGCTTGTTACGATATCATTCCTCACTTGAAGTGAGCCTCAAAACAGAAATATTGCGATAAAAAAGAAAAAAACAATTCTGGGAACTTTGTTTTGTGTTGTACGACACGTTTTATCCAGTCTCGTCACGAGTGCCGCGTTTCTTTACCGCATGTCGAACACAAAGTCAACGCAGAAAAGCTGTAGCGTGCTTTACGAGGTATTTTTATTTATCGAACATGATTTGGGCTCGAAGATAATTGATGTCTGCATGCTTCCGACCTAGGATATTTTTCTCAAATTAGTATACTTTTCGAGACCAGTGGCCTGCAAAGCGGCACCTCGGCCTCAAACCCTGGGGTCGCTCTTTTCGAGTGGCCTTAACCAACATTTTTTTATTTGGAACATAACTTTTTAAACTTTAGTTTGTTACTAAGTTAGTTAATTGCTAATTTCTAGATGTCAGTTTTCGCCGTAAAGCACAGGGCTGAAGCGACACAGGTTCGCCTTTCTGGAACAATGAAAGCGCAAACCGAGACAAGTGTCCCCTAACCAAAACTTTCCATGTGCTGCAACAGGCGTTATTACAAGACAAAACATTGCTCTACACATGAAAATGACGTTGACAGCCCAGTTAGGAGAGGTAGGGAGCAAATCGAAACCGAAACCTGTATGGGAGTAGTGCCTGGTATATACGAGTAGATCCACTCAAAAACGCTATTTCAAGCCATGATTCTTTCTCCAAAATGTCATTAAACTTAGGCGTGGCACTCGGAGGGTTAACAAAGAAGAGCTTTTTGGGGGATTTGAATGTTCCTCTAAACGGAAATAAATGTTCCGAGGAATGCTGACATTCCGATCTGCCATCCTCCCGCCTTCTAGTATTGTCCTGGGAGCCAGCTCAGTGATTCTAGTCACCCTGTATCCAGCCATGAAGCGGATCACCTACTGGCCACAGCTTACACTCGGTAAGGACGTGCTGGTGCTGTTGTTTTTTTCTCTTGAACACATTTACTTGAACAAACATCAGATTAACAAATATTTGCAAAAATTCCCCAGCAAAACCCCATCGTGTCCCATGCGTTCAGTTGAGTGAACCATGCATGAGGAGAAAGCTTTTTAAAATTATTGATAACTGAATTTAATTATCACTGTTAATGGTACTTGATCTCCTTTTCGTAAATCAGGTACTATTAGGTAGTTTTGATATACCTTGTTATCATGTTCTGCATGCAATGCGCATGTAAAAAAGAAAAGAAAAAAATCTTGCCTACACGTGGGGCATGACTACACCTTTATAAGAACCTAGTAAAATAGGCTTATTTGCTCCTTTTAAATCACTGAGTGCAATAAACAACAAAAATAATGTGTGTAAGAGCTCTTTTATTTTAATATAACTGAAAATTGCAAAAAAACACCATTTTCAAAGGGCTAACAGAAATTTTTTGAAGTTTTTATAAATATAAAAAAATTACTTTCTAATTATACTACCTAAATAGTTGCTCACATATCTTAAAACTTATGTCATGCCAAATTTGATTGTGATGGGACAATATTAAGATCAATACTTCTTGTGCACAAACTGTGAGAATGTATTGAATTACAAGAAGTGAAAAACGTGTTCGAATTTAATCATAGATCTGTAGGGCAATCCTTCGTGGCGGGAAAAATAATTTCTTGTTATCATTTTTTGTGAGATATTGAAGCTACAAGAAATTCCAATGGAAAGAAGAGTGGCTAGGCCTACTTTTCAAGATAATTGCAATGACAGGCGACATCACTAATTCAAAGAACTGGCGCACACGAATATGCCTCATATTCATGCCTTTCTGGGTCACCAAGAGTTCTTCAATTGCGTATTTGACTAAATTCGCAACCATTATCTGTCCTAATTTTCTTTATGCATAAAAGATGAAGATATAAAAGGTGACACCACTGTAGTGGCTTAGTACATGAACTCAAAGCCGCGCCAAAAGCCGAGCGCCAGCGATGTTGCACGCTCTGCGTGCCCGCGTGATACCCCACGATAAGCTTGTGATAAAAGAGATTGTTGGCTTCGGATTCGGGGCTGGTCAGTGTCTGTTTCTTGATCCTGAGCCGGGGTCTCTCGGACCCACAGAATATTACAACCACCTTCAAGTGTCGTACTTTAAAACCAGTTGCTCAATATTGATGACATTTAGGGGGTCTATTCATCTTTTTGTCCGAAATGCACTATATGCCGTTTCATCTCAGTCAGACAATTTTCCGATAAGCTACAGGGGGAGGATACAGCTATTGATGCAAGTCACCTCACTTAGCAAGTAAATCTGTCGTATAAAATTGCTACAAAATAATGAGCATTTTAAAGCTTAAGGGGAGTGTGGCCATCTATTTTCTACCCTGAAATCTGTGCTTTTTCTATGCAAAATGTCAATTTGAAAAGCATTCCATGTAATGCGGCATTTTCTCCTCATCAAAGCCTTACTTTTGGCAATAAAAACTTAATTTAAATAAAGAAAATTCATATCTAGCTGCATTCCTCATTAAATTTCGGTTCAGAACATTCATAGCGAAGAATAAATTTGGCAATTCATTGAAATGATAGGTTTCCTAAAACAAAAGTTGCTGCAAAAAGGTGAAACTGAGAAAAACCTATTTGAAGTTTCCACACCACTACTTTTGTTTTTATTTGAGTGGTGGCAACTTAAAGGCACAAAGAGCATAATTGGTGGTTTCTTCTGCTTACAACCGACCTCCAGCATGGCTTTGCTGAGCGAGTCCGACATTCAAACGCTTTCTTTGAGTGTCATTTTGTTGTCGGCATGTGGACATTGATTGTGAGACGAGCAAGGGTTGGATATGCTTGCGATACGTGAACCAGCATCAACAGATCGTGGGAGGGGCAAGTATCGTCGAAAAACAAAGCAGACAAACTCACGTGACTTTCTATAAACGAATGTCGGTTTTAGTTTGTTTTCTGTTCAGTCATGGCGGGCTTTCCGATTCTTGTCCATGTGCATGGTCTCTTTTTACGTGAAAGCTGGACTTTTATGCTGTTCTTGCCCAAATAGTGTTTATTCTCGAACAAAGATGTTTAATGTACTGAAACTGTGAAGAAATTCTCTTTCCATTAAGAGTATGATCATCGTTCTAGGTGTACCGGCACGGAGCTATAGCAGTTAGAAAATAGAAAATGTTCAAGTTTCACATTTGCAAAAAGAATGATTTTGCATGCGTCGCTCTCGAAAATGTTTAATTTCTCTGTATGTATTTCAGATATTGCAATAAAAATTCGTAGGAGTTTGCAGTATTAAACTACAATACATAAAAGATTTTTTTGTGAGAAAAATTACAATTTGGCAAAACACACTAAAACCCGAAATCACTTTTTTTTCTTTCAAGAATTGTGTTTTTCGACTTGCATTTCCCCTTAGGCAAACTTCTTTAGAGATCCTTTGTTCAAATGGTACATCACATTAGAGCTTCCCCCCCCCCCCTCCTCCTCACCTGCATCACATGCCGTTGCTCATGGCAGCAAGCTTTGTGCAATGCGATTGCTTTTCATATTAGTGCAATTAACTGCTATATGACACGACCTGCGACGCACCTGTGCATGTACAGAGATAATGTGCTCAGTGAAACTTCCCCATGTAGCCGTGACACTTTAAATGCTTGAAGTCCAGCTTAGATAGATTTCTTAGAAATCAAGCCTTTCCTGGGATTCACCACTTGCTTAGGCTGATTTCACGGATTGCAATGATTGTGGTTTTGCATGATCTGCTGAAAACCTGCCAGCATAGTTCGCAAACAGAGCGATGCCAACTAGCGTGCCTACAGTACGAACCGTGTACTAAACTGCCCGTGAACCGAAGCGAGCATTCCTCGTTTTTATTACTCGGTTAATTATTTCCCCTCTTAGTTTAGTTGTCGGAGCTTTGTGGATGTGTTCAAGGGCATGCAGTATTCTAGATATTCCTCATGCAAGTCCAGTGCATACGCAACTTGTTTTTGAGTGGAGAGACAAACCAGACCACCCCTCTTCCCCCTCCTCCCCCCCTCACCCCCCCGTCCGGGGGGCGGGCCTTGGTCGGTATCCCTTGGGCGCCGCCGGCCAGTGTTGCCCTGCCCAGTGGCGGTTGTTTAAGGGGGGGAAAGCATGCCTTGCCCCCACTCTGAGAACTGGGGGGGGGGCAAGGCTGCCTGCCCCCGGTTGGTACGCCCATGTGCAAGTCCTTGGTTTATTGGAAACTCGTGAAATCATCCGTGTTGCGCAGGACTCACCATAAACTGGGGACCCTGTTGAGGCTGAGGCGGCCGTCCATGGCACTTGTGATTGGTCCGTCGTGCTTCCACTGTACGCCGCGTCTCTCTGCTAGACTCTCATCTACGACACCATCTATGCGCATCAGGCAAGTGCGAACCCAAATCTGCTCGCACGTTTGCAATAGAGGTACTGAATAATCTGCATTTAGAATACCGGCAACCCCTCCGTTTTCTTCAGGCGCCATTTTGGTGCTTAGTGCGGAGCTGGAGGAACGCGGCGATCACCACAATTTGGAAGTGGGACATTCTAAGCTCTAGATGCGGTACCCGGAAGCTCGGGGCGATATTGGTTTGCTCCACCGCAGACTGTCCTAACATTTCTGGAGGATGGAAAACCATCTACTGCCATTTCAGATAAAGCTTTGGGCAACCGACGACAGTGATGCGTCGCTCCAAGATGGCCGTAGTGACGTTACTCTGAAGTGTAGCTAATTCAGTGGCGCTAGGTTGTGAAGTCCTTCAAGATTATCCTTTAGCCTTCGGCGTCTTTCCGGATGCAAATGTCAGGCCGATTGTGATCTCATGTCTCCAGGTGGTGAGGGGTCTAGGTTCGAGCTCTATTGCATTTGCAGAGCTGCTGCGTAAATTAGTTAATCAGAGTTTTCCGGCTCGCAGATTAGTAGCGAGAGCAACAAAATATATTGGTTAAACGAAAAGTGCTCAATTCATTTATTGTCTCTTCATTACCTCGGTGAAACTTGACGCTCCTGCAAAAGGTTCCCAGACTTTTTAGATGCCATACTCGAACGTCTCCGTAGTAAATTTGGCTTTTCGGGAAAGCAATTTTACACGACTTCACTATCTTCGTATTTAGTGCACTGAAATACCTCTACCAGTATTACTAGAGCCGTACCTCAACTTTGTTTTCGCTTTATACGTAGCTTTACTATACCAGCGGCACACGTCGGCACCTTGTGGCTTGCCGTCGTGCACTGTCCCTTATAGGGGTACTCCGGCGATTTCTTCATGGTCCCCGATTTGCTTGAAATTTTGCTAAACTCGCCAAACAACATCGCTAAAATAGAATCCCAAATATTAGGTCAAAATATTATTTTTTCGCAAAGTTATTGAATTTTCAATTTTGGTCCTCACCGTGTTTTTCAAACTGAAAGTCTCTACTGGCAACAACGAAAAAGTGACGTCAGTGGAAGGCATGGGTTCACTCTTTGGACTGTAGAATTTGTTCCCAACTGATTGGAAGCAGTTTCATGGTGTCAAATGAATGCTTTGGAAGCTCGCTCCAGTACCCCCGCACCTGCACGGAACAAATGATTGGCATATTCTATTTTTTAGACTGCTGGCTCGACTGGCAAGCCTGCCCGCCACTGACGTCACGGCACTGAAAAGTGCGGGAATATTTGAATGTTGGTTTTTGCATCATTTTCATTTGCCGATTTCACAATAACTATTATGAATTTCGCGATACTAAATAGCATACCGGAAAGGGTAAAGGCCGGGGAGTCACAAAATATAGTTAGTTGAGGTAGCTCAAAAAATCGCCGGAGTACCCCTTTATGTGTCGAGGATGTGTCGAACCAAATGTTCATTATCGCTGATTCTCGCAAGGTGTAGCAGTTTTACGGGCGTGTTTAGTATTCCGTTTACTTCATATACTTTGTTCCACTCCAAGTCCGACCGCAGTCGACGATCCGATGGCGCCAGTCGAGTAGCTCCAAAAGTGCATAGTCACAGCACTCGTCGTCTTTGTGCCTTTGCTATGCACAGAGAGTGCCCCACAATCCTGCACTTCTTTCTGCACGCGATCGGTCTAGCCTGTGTTAGCCAACGTGCAGAAAAGAGTGGTGCCTCAACGACTCACTTTTGGCGCCGCTTGATTGTCCATTTCAGACCTAATGCGAGATGGAGTATATAGTACATCTTTGGCACTGACAAGAGCGCTGTTATTTTTGCTCGATTGGTGCCTGCACAGGCTCGTTACCTCGAAACATTCGAACGTTGGTGAGAGTCATTCCTTTTCTTCGCTCTTTGTCTCAGGACAAGGTAGACGACGCCCTGCTTGGGATGAAGTCGACCGCGCTCAAGTTTGGTCCTCGGACCAAGCGCTTCCTGAGCCTCTTTTCGACCAGTATGATCGGCAATCTGGCGCTCTGCGGACCTCGCCCTCTGGTCAGTGCTGGCCGTACTACGCCGCCGTCGTGGCTCACGGGGGCGCACCTCGCTAATCAGGTGGGCAGACTGGCCTCGGATTTGTGCTAACCCGTTCGCTTCTGCCAGCCGTATCATCTCCTTTATCGCTGGTGGTCTGTGCCGCACTTCAGGAATCTGACTACCATAGTCACCGGCAGGGTGAGAACTACCTTTGAGAAACGCTTTGGCGTCTCCAGAACCTCGACCATGTGCATAAGACACACCATGCCGTTCTAGGCCTTGTCAGCGACTACAATCGCATCTCCCTCGCTTTGCATTGGCATATTTATATATGTGGAAAATAGCTGTGATATCTTTGCTGCACCGTTCCGAAAGTGCAAATGCCCAAACCTATAGGCTGTGGAAACCAACTAAACGGATAGGTGGAGAATAGTGGCTGCACCGTTTGTTATAGGCGGTAGCTCACGACACATAGCCTATGAGAGCAAAACCGGCCCGCAGCAATGCTGCGTCTACGACACGGTTCGAAAACAATTGTTTTCCAGCGAGGCTGACTGAATCGCCGGCAAGCGGGTTTGAGAATGATCCTCGTCCAAAAGTGCATTTGGAAAGGGATGCCCAGGGTGCAGACCCCGATGCGCGATAGAATGTGTCCGACAGCACGATAAATCGAGACACGGTTAAAGGAACACTGGCATCCTTCCGAAATTTGCTTTAATTTTTTGCCATGCGATCCATTATGAGTGTCGGAGACTGCCCAATTAATATTTTGCTACAGCGTCACATATATTTTTAATGAAAGTCAAAATACGCAACTGTTCGAAACGAAACTGAACTGGTGAGGAAGGCGAAGTACAGTTGGACCTCGATTTAACGAAGTCACCGGGACCAGCTAATTATTTAGTTAAATCGCGGAACTTCAGCAAATCGAGGTTCAACTGTATAGAGGAGAAAGTTACAAAAATCATGTGGCTGTGCAACTTTTTTTTTTTTTTTTAATCAACGTATTTACCGGCAGTTTTTTAGAAGCCACAAAAAATGGGTAACAATATTTTTTTTTTGTCTATTTTTTAGTGCTGAGTTTTGTGCCTTTGATGACCCAACGACTTTTATTATCTTTGGTGGAAAATGGCACGTGACCACCTAAGCCGAGAGTTGCAGCGCGACTCAAACCGGCCAGTTCTCGATCGACGGCCTTTCGGGTGGAAAAGAAGTCAAAATTTCGAGCCACAAATTGTGTCCTGGGTAGTTGGGCTGTCATATACCATGCACAAATAAAAACCTTTGCCACCATAAATACCCCGTCAGTGTCCCTTTAAAGTGCTTGATCCTCGAGGTACCGAGGTTGCAATTGTGGGGGATGTTAGCATAAAGTGTCTACTTTTGGTTGGAGTGGCCTTCAATGTTTGTTGGATAGATACCCTTTGGTGGAAGCAGTATTATTTATACGGCGAGGTTTCTCGCAGCCAATCTCAAGGTGCGTGCTTGTAGAAAGACTTATGGCACGACATCGCCGGTGTGCGCGTGACATTGCAATGATCACATGACACCGCCGCGTGACTATGTGATGTCATGAGACACGTGACACTGTAATAGTACTATTGGGTCACACTACACCACACAATGTCATTGTTAGTGTCCAGTGTATAGTCTGCAGGTGCCTAGTGTCAGGTACGCCTTGGCTGTTGTTGCAGTTCATTTGTAAGAGCACAAAGAAATCCGGGAATTTGTTTGTTTTTTCTTTTCAGATTTACACGCTCAACCTGAACGATCCTGCCGACTGTGCACTGCCAAGTTTGTTTCCAACCGACAGATTGGCTTCATCATGTTCCTAGGGATTCTGTCTAGACGGTCTTGCTCCAGGTGATAGTAGAAACATGCGGGAGGAACTTGGTCACTGTTATCCAGTCCGGTTTGTTATTGTTATTTTACTCTGCTCCTCGTTGATGCCCGAATAAAAGGTGTTTATGATAGGTTGAATGCGGGTCTGGTTTACATAATTTTAATACGAACAATATCCTTTTTAGGGTTAGGATCCCCGAAAAAAGATGGGGTGTGAAAATACGAAAATAAAAGTGCGACACAAATTTTGGAGGAAAAAAATTTGGTACAAAAAAACAACAACAGATAATTGAGAGGAAACGAAATTTCAAATGTCCTCCAACGAGAATCAAAGCTAGGAATCCAAGATAGCAGCCATACATGCTGCTGTGCTAAAGGGAGACTTGGAAACGGAGATTTCTTTTTGTTATGCCAATGGTGGAAAGCATTGTCGAGGCTAGCACGAGCTTGTGCAAATGAGATGCGGTGTGTGACTGCGGCTCTGTGGAAACTATGCTAGCCTTGACAACTGTGCTAAAAGGTTGATGCCAAGCATATGTCATACGACCATACCACGTGTCATTCAATAAACAATGAGCAGAGGGAGAATCTGGAATTGTACGGTCTAACATCATGAATATATCAAATGATTTGACATAGTGGAAAGAATCAAATATGTGCGATTATGAACTAGAAAGCTTCGATTTACCTTGATCCTAGGGGTAAGGTCTGAACAACATATTTTGTGTATACTAACTGTCTGCCAAATCGTTTTTTTTTTTTTATATGTTAAAGGATTATGGAATGAATTTTTCGGGTGGGATAAATAGGTATTTTACTAATCGCATGTCGTTTAGTGCACCAAAAAAAAATAGTGCATGAACGTTGTGGGTGTCCACTACAGCCACCATCCGATCAGGCCCCGCCTCGACTGCCCCGAAGGAAGTCACACAATGCAAGGTACGAAGGATCTACTGTCTCACAGCTGAACGATCTGGACGCAGTGCCTTGACTCATCAACAAAATCGTGCCAACACAGCATGAACAATAGCTTTTTCAACCAGGTGGGACGCCCGAGATCGTCAGGCTACCACAATCGTTTTCTTCAGAAGGAGGCCGAGAACGGTTGTTTCACAAGATTGAAGGGAAAAAGAATGACGAGGAAGCACCCAGGTCCGGAAAAAAGTGGGCCGTCATCGTACCTTACATACACAAAAGGTTGCCCACAGCCTGAAAAGGGGTAGTCGCATTTTGATGTGCCGGTTGTGTTTTATTTGGAAAGCTGTCTGGTCTCTATACAAAATCAATAACAAAAAAGATAAGGGCGACATGTGCAAAAAGAAACGCTCGAAGCAGTTCGTAGATTGTGCCTACTCCGTCATTGTATTAAATTCCCATGGTTTTGTGGCAAGGCGTACGTAGGTCGAACAGGCAGGTGCGTCAATGGCGGGGCACGAGAGCACGCGCTGTCTGTAGAAAATGGCCCCTCAGGTGATTTGGCTATTCATTACGATAGATGCCCGTGTGCCCCTGAACTTGAAAAAACAAATTCTGGAAAAACAAAAAAAAAACATAAACCTAAATTTAAAAAAAAAAAAAAAAAAAAAAGAAAAAATTTATTTTTTAATTTTGAGGTTTTCGGTTTTAGAAGCCAATTATACACCCTGACACTAAATTCTGATAACCGTATGCGCCAAGTAGTTACCTTGATATAAAATATTTTCAACACATTGTGAGGCACTAACAAAGTAAAGGAGTTCAAATGATTTGAGTGCATTACCACTCCGGTTCCACTTTTCGCTGCAAATTTCATGCGAAGAGAATCTTGCGTTCGAAAGTGAAAGTATTCCGATACCACAATCAACATGTTTCTGAACTGAAGTTTGCAGGGGAATCGGGCTATCTAGCTTTATTTTGTTTTAAGTTGAAGTCCTCAAATGATAAAAAAAACTTAAGTTTTCAAAAATTGGCATAGGACAGATATGCATCACATATTTTGAGGTAATAACTCTTCCTGAAATATTTACATTTGAGTTATTAAAACTAGATAGCCTAAAAGTCCCATATTCCCATTTTCATATTCAAGCAGTCAAAATGGTGCTTACGAGGGGACACTACTCAAAAAAAAAAATTTCTGCAAAAAATTTGATGTTGAAAAATGACATATTTACATCCACCAACATCTAGAGAGTACTCTCAGAAGCTTTCATTAGTTTACACTGCATAGTTAATTTTTTATAAATTATTTTCTGTCCACCGAAGCTAAAGAAAACGTAGGGTTTGGAGCACTTTGAAAGCATTTTTCTCAGTTCCACTTTTTGGTATAAATTCCAGTTTAGTCAATCTATCGTTTGATAATGGCAATACAAAGAAAGCTCATTCTTTGCTTTTCCTGACTGAAATTTAATAAGAAATGCGGCTATGGATTTTTTGTCACTTCACGGATGTCTTTTATACCAAATGTTGACATTTTGTCGGACACAGAAGACCAAAAAGTTTACCAATTTTGCAGAAAAGAAAATTTATAGAAATAAACGAATTTTTACAAAAAACTTTCCATAGCCGCACCCTCTAGGCATTCTGCTGCATGTCTAGCAAATAAAAATCTTAAATATTGTGATAGTTTTCCGACGACAGATTAACTAAACAATGTAGGTGTGTTGCTGATAGAAGCTGTTCTAATTTCCTTCCCATCTAACCGACAAACCTGAAGTTCTTGTTATGCACCCTCTAGTATGACCGTCAACCTACCCTGTAAATTGCATTAATTTTAAGCCAAGGGTTCAAAAGTTGACCCTCCCAGGGAGTGTGGCCCCTTAAAGGGATGCTGAACCGAAATCTGGATTCCACAAGACACACAGCAAAAGCGTGCAACGGGATGCTACAAACACCAAAACATCACTCATACAGCGATATCTCGAACGGATGACCGTATTTTTTAAAAAAAGGAGGCGTATTTGACAGAATTGTTTACGTCCTGTTTTTGAGAGAAGAGGGAATGGCCTCGCGTCTTCTCCGCCTCGCCGCCTTGAGGGAGCGAAGCGAAGAAAGGAGGAAACGAGATGTATCTTGACGTCACGCGCCTCGTCGGCCTGGTTCAATCTCAACCTCTTTTCCAAAAATACGGACCGTCCATTCGAGATATCGCCTTACTGAGCAGTGTTGTAGGGATTGTAGCGTCCGACTACATCTCCTGCATTGTTTTTTTTAATCCAAATTTCGGTTCATCATCTTTTTAATAGCTTTATTTGCATATCAGATTTCTTAACAAAGAGTGACACATCAACAAGTGACACACCAGTGTCCCTCCTTAAGAAACGAGATCTCTAGAGAATTTTACGGGTTATTCAACATCAGAATGGGAGGGGTGACAGATGCACAAGTGCCCCGACTGTTCATTTAACAGATAAAGAATTCGAATTTCTGCTTGAGGAACCCGATTGGGTGTATAGTTTGCATTGTTTTGTGGGGATTGTGATCCCTCAACATTCTGTCGCGTCAGCGTTTGGCGCGCCGTGGCGGCCGCGCTGGCGTAGCGAGAGGTGGCACTGCTTACCACTGTGAGTGGCTTCCTCCTCTCCCCTTTGGGGCGATTCCGTAACGAACCCCCGCAGAAAGGAGATCGACGTGTCGCTCCTTGATTGGCCACTTCGCCCCGCTGTTATCTTAAAACCAACGGACAGCGGGATCTCTGCCTCTTCTTCCTGGGATTTCGGCAGCGGCGACAACGGGGAACCGTCCGGTGCACCAGTGAGCGTTTACCCCGTCCTTTGTATCTTTGTGAACGACCATTCGGCCGTGGGCCACCCCACTCCGGCGGCGTTCACCAGCTTATAGCCGCTGTCTCTTGTTATTTGTTTTGTATTGTAAATAAACAGAGGTTATCACCGTTACCAACGTGACTGGTGTCTCATTACGCTCGACGAGCAGCATGCCACTGCGAGTACGAACCCGCTTCGCGGTAGAACGTCTCGCCGCGAGCGTGGTACTCCCCAAAGGCAGTGGCCCTAAGGAGAACCACAGTTTCAACAAGCAGTCGGTTGAAAGCAACACTTGTGCTGTGTCTCTTACTTTATGTCCTTGTCTTGTGCAGCTTTTTGTCAAAAGGAGGGGCAGGTAACGTGCGAAAATACGGTATCTTCCCCGGCGGCTAAAATTCCCGCAAAAGGGGTTTTCAGGTCACATGACTGGCTTTATGGGGACAAGGTACCTATAAACAAATCTCGGCTTCAAATATTTGTTGATACGTCGTCAAGGCTAGCAAAGCGCGTATCCGTAGCGTTGTGGATTCCAAAGTGCTGCAGCTAGCACTGCTGCAAGAGCACGTGGCTTTGTCTTGCTTCTCTTCCACACGTACTCTCGTGCAAAGAAAACGCCAAACGAATCGACGTGCTTGCGCAAGTAGCTTCGACAGCGTTGCAACACTGTGGAAGCTGCGCCAGACTTGACGGTGCAGCACAAAATAGTTGACACCGAAACAGGCGAATGGGTGCAGTTTCAGGTGCCGTAAGTTTGTCCTTGCTTCAATTATTCGAGTCTGTTTTGGCATGCAAAAAGAGGGTGAACAGGCTTGGAATGCAAGTGAAATGAACCGCACTTCTGTGCTTAAAGAGTAACTGCAAAGAAAGAAAAGTGTTTTTTTAAACAGCCTATATGGGACAAGCATATCACAAAACAAATCTTCCGCGAAAAAACAAATTTTTTCTAGCAATATTTACGCCACAGGGCGTAATTTAGTCGGAGTCACAACTTCCTCACATTTGAAACTCCCGCTCCTTCGACGCGCGCGGAGTGGCTGTTATACGTCGCTCCGTGACGTGTAGCAGCCACTACACGGCGTATAATACCAACTTTGTGGCGCGCGATTCAAAGCGGACGAAATAGCCGTAAACTAAAATCAGTGTCGCGCAATAAAAATTGCTGTAAAGATTTTTGTTTTGGGCGGAAAAATTGTTTTGTGACATGCTTGTCCCAATTAGGCTGTTTAAAAATACACCTTTCTTTGCAGTTACCCTTTAAGGAGCTGCACGTAAAGTTATTCCTGGAAAGGTTGTGTTAAGTGAGAAATAAAAAATAAAATGGGCAAGGTTTACGTCTGCTGAGCGGAATCGGTTCAAATGCTATGTGACCTGCCCTCGAAACGGGTCACGGGGCCCGAAAAATATCCCTCATACATGCTGGGAGAAATAGCCA
Source organism: Ixodes ricinus (assembly GCA_037355805.1). Classification (NCBI taxonomy): domain Eukaryota; kingdom Metazoa; phylum Arthropoda; class Arachnida; order Ixodida; family Ixodidae; genus Ixodes; species Ixodes ricinus. Next base: position 88,725 of record JAZHYW010010738.1, on the reverse strand, counting down.
CATTCACCAGCAAACCGTCCCTGGGATGGCACATGCTGATCCCATGTTAGCTGTTTTTCGCTCAACAAAGCTTTGCCAGTAATGCAGTTCGGCACTGGGAAGTTCCGTAAAATGGTCTATTACTGGCCAAACGTAATGCGGCTGCAACCAGCGATTTGACACCATCCCTTGGTCATGGTGCGCGAATGTGAGAAGGAAAATAAGATTGGTAAGTTGGGAACAAAAATAATGACGATGATGTCCACATTTATTTGCAAAACACTGAGAAAATTCTGAGCAGGTTGATTGCCATGCCAGGCCAGCCGGTGAAAAATACTCGTTCTTTGACAATGAGCATTCAGAACATAGCAATAACATTTTAACAGTCCATCATTTAGGAAATGGAAGAAATTAAATATGATATAGCGACATGATTTCTAAATCTACAAACTGCGTCTCAAATGTGTGAGCTTTTGACATTGAGAGGAACGTCCAAACGAATGCATTCTCCCTCCGTTACGAGTATTGTGGTGCGTACCAGAACTCGCGGTGATGAAAGGTGAGTGCAACATCAAATTACTGTGGTAGATTTAGAAGGCAACGTTCTTGTCTGTCAAGTACAAGAGAAAGAACACGTTCCAATAACAAATATTTAATGAAAATCAGACGAAATTGCGTCGAGACATCCTCGTATGAACTCTTCAAGAAACTGAAAAAGATGCAGATATCTGCACATTTTGTTGACATCACTGTTTTGGTGAACATTTGGTTTCATGAAAGCAACACCAGAAAAAAGCTTCCTGCAAACTGTAAACAAATTTAGAAATCGCTGCCACTGTAAAAATGGCCTCGGAAAAAACAGACAGACCTGCTTCAGACGCTTTCAGATTGCACGAGATCTTCCCCAGAAGCATTGCCTTGTTTCTTACCATCACGGCCAAATGTAGTATAGTTGAAAACTTCGGCCGAATGCACCGGTACACAACGGTGCTCGAGCCGTTCAGCAAATACTCGAGGCAGCAACAGAACGAGAAAAACACTGGAGATCAAGCGAGTCGGCGCAATCACTATATGCCGCAATTCATAAATAACTCTCGTCGTCCTAAATAAATTGCTGCATAACTGGCGTACGTGCCGTGGAGTCGAGACGAGAAACCTTTCGCGCGCTGTCCACTGCACGAAGGTATGTGGGCCAGCGAGGCCGCTGCTTTGCGACAGCTCCAACCTCGCCAGCTAACGTGGTAGCACACCGCAAACTAAAGCCCCTGGCGTCCTTACAATAAGTTATGCAAAGTGTGCATCCCGGGACGCTCTAACTCCAACACCTCGCCATGTTCAACGTGGCCTCTTTGTGCACAGTACTTCCCGCATCCTCCATCCATGGCATCCGACAAGCTGGCACAAGGCCGAGAGTCGTGAGCATGCACATGCACCCGAAAACAAGCAAGAACAGGCTGTGCTACGAGCCTGTACTACCACTACAATTGTTACAGCAAAACAACAACTAGGCACAAAGTATTCAACAGGGAATGGAACATCTCAACTGTGGACGTATATCACAAGGTTTATTCCGTCAACACTGTGCTCAAGCGGCGAGCTCGTTTTTTCTTTCTTTTTTTCAGAGCTTTTGGTCACGGAGCACTGGTTCTCACGAGCAGAATCGAATGGGAATAACAGGTGAAAGCGTTTCCATTTGCTGATCTGTTAAAAACTATTAAGACAAAGCCGATACCACAGAAAAGCCACAATGTAGACAAATCATAAAAATTTTGAATAGCTTTCATAAATTTCGGCTTCAGACTTTTTGCCTCCTGCCTGCTCTTGCCAGTGCGGCTAACGCACCTGTGAACGGACACCGGATAAGACAAACTTTCACTTCATGGTCCTCTGCCTCTTTAAACGTATGTCAAACCACAGAAGCTGCGTATGAAAACTCTCTTCCGCCACGAAATTACACATAAACTGGTCACTACAAATGCATCTGCACACCAAAAGAATGCCGCAAAAATAATATTTGCATACCAGTATTCATCTATATATACAGGGAACATTACACGATGCTTCATACTTGTATAACTTTGCTTTAACACCTAGACTGTCTATTTGCTACCTTTACAAAAAGCATCACAAAGAATCCATTCACTGGGTGCCCAAGCGGGCCTCAAACCTTTGGAGCACAAACCTCAGCTCAAAATGATGTGGTTGCAAAACTAGTATTTTGTCCAACTTCATCAATGTCTCGAAATGCTAAACATTATATAATAAATCTCTAAAATATGCTTAAAAAATTATTTCATTAGTAGTCAGTAACTGAAATACTACCATATGTACAAAACTAACCCACTCCCAAAAGCACGAAACCTCTGTCTCAAATGCATCCAACTTGTAGAAGCAGACCTGATGCCATCATCCTTCCATCCCAAGCCACTGTCGACGTAACTTCCTACAAGATGGCTATACTGCAGCGCTTCGGTGCAATGCTCTAAAGCACTCGTCTTCGTGCACCTGAGGATTCAGGAACTGCTGAGCATTACCAACCACACAGAACTGCACGCTCCCAATTTCTCAACTTATCTTTTAGGCAATAACTCGCTACACTTGTAATCTGAGTCACAATCGGAGACGGTCACAGTCTTTGAGCTAAGAGGAACGTTCGCAACGCTCCGATGCAAGAACGGGTAAAGACGTGCAACTCCACAAACCTACCGTTCAATCACGTTTGAAAAGTGACGCTGTCTGCAAAAAACGTGTTTGCGAGGCGAGAGGGTTACTTCTACCTTCGAACCATGAGCAAAAGAGACTGAACCACAGTGTAGAACGTTTTGGTTGTCCTCATAAATTGGTTTGCGGCAGTTCCTTGAGTGGTCGCGTGTCTATTGTGTTTTTCAAAGTTGCTCCCGCGATACAAGGTGGCTCTGCTCCCCGAAGAAACCCTATGTACACTAACTTTATACAGACTTGAGACCGACAGACGACGTGGCCAGCCCTTAGCAAATTTCGTGAGCAACGCTAAGGTTCCACAAAAAACCCGTCGCTTGCGGCAGGCGACCCGCAAGCTCTACTTTCTTTCAGCCAACAACGGCGCTTCTTGACAATAAACCGTAACAGTAGACCATTTGCACCGCGGTATTACAGCGCGTCGCCTCCGGTGGGAAACGCGTCCAGAGGCCATGTCCATCGAGAAGCGGACGATGACGGAGCCCAGCGGTCACGAGGCAAGTTGCTGGATGGCATGCTCTTGGCTGATGGCCGCCAACTCCTTGAGGAACTCTTCCAGAACCACCGCGCACAGCACCGCATTCTGCGTCTTGACAGACTCGAGCCGCACGTCCTCTTCGCTCGTCTCGCTCATGGGGGGCCTCGGAAAAAACCTGCAACCAATCGTGTCGTCGATAACCGTCCCGCATCGCGTTCTTTGTTCCGCAGAGATTTCGTCAGACTTCCTACTTTAGTACAACTAACGGCAGCGGCACTCGTTGAGTTTTTGGAACTGCGTGCCGCGTTGCTCCTGGGTAACCCTCGTTGCAACTACTAGTCCCTGGCAAGAGGAGCATGGCTAGAAGGAGTTTCACTCGACACAACTGAGCCCGAGACGGGGAAGGAAAACAATGATGCATAAACAGAGGGACAAACACAATGTCTTAAAAACGATAATTGTTCTCCCTCTTTTAGAGCGGAGCTCTTAAGCGCCTGTTTCCGGCTTGAGCGTCGGCGCCGTCACCGCACATTGCATTATGGGACGTTTCCCATAATGACGTCACATGTGACGTCACGAGGGTCCGCAGTGATGTCACGAGATTACTCGTGAAGGTCACGATGAAGGTGACGACCTTCACGAGTAACGTCACGAAGGAGGGAGGAGGAAGAGGAGGGAATACCCTCCCTCCTCCTCCTCCTTGTCCTCACGAGCTGCACTCTAATTTGGCATTACAGCGAATTGTAAATGTCTTTCATTTTTTTAATTGTCTCCTTTTTTCTTTCTCGTCTCGGGTTACATCGAGCATTCACCGGCTCGCCTGCACGCTCGCCCTCCTTTCGGAAAAGTCGCCCCCCTTCCCCCTTCCCCTTCCCCCCCCCCCCCCCCCCTTCCGGCGCAAGCTTCCTGCCTCCGACAACGCTTCAACGTCTTGAAAGCCTCAGTGCGCGCGCGGAGCCGAGGCACGGTGGAAGGCAACAGGCGCGTCCGAGGACCGGGCATTCGAAAGCGACGCCCTGTCATTTCTCATCTTGTCGGTGGTTATAGCAAAAGCTTTATGTTGATCATTTACGAGTACACCGATACCAGGCAGCCAAAGGTTACCTGTAATGGTGCTGGTCGGTTTCTAGCAGCACGGGGCTCGGCGTGGCCTTGGGCGGCCCCAGCCGCCGGAACAGGCTGCCCAGGCTGCGCCTCTTCGGTTCTCCTGCGGACGGCACCACTGAGGTTACTACGAGGAACGACACTATGGTCCACTGGCTAAACGCAACGACCCGAATCATTCTTCAGGCGCAGACGCCGAAAATTAGTAGAAGCGTAATACCGCTGCCGTCGGATATTGCGTAATTTCACTAAAACAATTTGTGACACAAGAACACACCCTCCTCCCCAATTTTCTCGTTGCCGCCACCATTTTGGTGCCTAGTGCGGAGCGGACAAAAGTGGCAATCGTTGCAATTAGAAAGTGGGACCTTCCGAACTCGAGATACAGTGTTGGGAAGCACGGGCAATATCGTTGTGCTCCGCCACCGACTGTCTCAACATTTCCGGGGGCGGGGAATCAGTCGACCCCGATGGGCATCCGGTGCTCCGCTGTACCGAGGAATTTAGCCGGTGCAGTAGTACCGCTACCCTGGGGTCTTCGACGTGCATCATGAACTAGCAGTGTTGGGAATTCCTTTGCTACAATGTAGTTAAATTACTAGTTCGAGTACCTAAGCTTAGAAAACTAGTAATTCACTCTTAGTACGGTATATTCTCCGAGTGTGTATCTGCACTTATTTTTTCCTGATAATTCCCAAGGAAGTACAACTCCCGACTTCAGTCATTACATAAATTTGTCCTCATTAAATTGCATCACAAAATAATGCTTTGTCAACAAATGAGTGCCTTATAAGTTGATTGTGTTAAATAGTTTGACAGCGAGAGTAAAACAAATATAGTGCAATCCACTTATAACGATAATGAGAAAACCCAAAAATGCAATCGTTATAACCGATTATCATTTGTCTATGGACTAGAAACTGATTGTTTCTACTCTAAAAACTCTAGAAAGTGATCGTTATAAGCGGTACAACGTTATATGTTGTACCGCTATAACTGGAGTGCTCTGCACAGTGTGGCACCTTGACTTTATCCAATATTCTCCGCCATTTCAGAAAATAACTGATGCACCCCTGATTATTCTTGAAGACGTGTGTACCAGTTAAAAAAAGAAAAACCCATAAGGGAATGAAAGGGGATCATGAAAGATTGTGTTAAAAAGTGCTTGTACATTGAAAGTACATTGTATTTATAGTACTTTACTTAAGTATGTTGTGCCCGGTGTACTCTGTACTACTGCATTCCTTGAAGTACATAACCTCTCATTTACTTTGCACTTTCAGTACTTTTTAGATGTACTTTATCCAACACTCCGCAGTAGTGACGCTCAACCACATGCCGGTACAATGCTCAACCAGATGAAAACGGGCAGGGGTGGGGATTGAAGTACTGTAAAATACGGAGCGTCCGCCCATTCCATGGTGCGCACCCACCCCTCAATTTTGTCAACATTCAGAAAATAGGCGAAGAACATATCTCTACATATTGTCAACCTAAGGCGCCCGTCCCCCGGTTTTACACGATTGTCTCAAATTTTGAGTATAGGCACTTGCTGGAGATTTTATGGTATACCACCTAGAAGACAAGGCCCCCAAACAGCGTTGCTAGCAGAACAGCGTTGCTTGCATCGGCATCGCCGCCAGAGCGTCTTGCTAACCTCAAGCGTCCGTCGGACGCACTCACCCCTGTTGAGGTCCGGCCCAAAGCTGTGGCTGCGGTGCATGGCCTTGTCTCCGTAGAGCCTCGGTGGTGCATCCGCGAGTAGCCTCTCCTCCCTCGTCGCAAAGAAACAGCGCGCCCTGGACAACAGCTCCTCGAAGTTTGGCAGCGTGTAGGACAGGCTATCCACCTTGTGCTTCAGTGAGCCCAGCACCTGCAGCCCGAGTGCAAACGTCTCGTCAGAATGCCCGTACGCCGGGCCAGGGGTTCTCAAACAGACCTAAGTACTGTTCGCACATCCACTGCGGCAGTAACTCGCTGCTTCAATGAGTGTGACCCTGTCATTTTCCGCTTACACACCATGGAGTGCCAACTCAGTACAGTAAACTCTCACTTGAGCGAAGTTCAAGGGACCCAAAGAAATAGTTCACTACACTGAAAGTTCACTAAACTGAATATTTTCACTAGAACATGGAACAGCATCGGGCACAGGCATACATTGAGTCAAAAGTGTGAAATGCAATTTATGGAGTCATGTACATAGATATATACAAAGTGCATAACTTGAAAATGAGTTTTTTTTTTTTTCAAAATGAGAAAGGCAGCAACGTAACTACGTTGCTGCCATTCTCATTTTCAAAAAAAAAAAAAAAACTCATTTTATTGGCATCGGCGCTCTTAAAGGGGCACTGACACCCCAAAGGTCGTATTTTTTTTATTGTCTAAAACGACGCAAGTTGTAGTCATAAACACGCAAAAAAAAAACGCATCGCGAAAAAAAATTTCCCCGCGCGCGCGCGCGCCTTTTTATTTTTGGCGTTTAAATCTCCCGCCGCTACCTCCTTGCTTCTTTTGATCGATGACGTCAAAAATCAGGAAATTTAGAAGCTTTGTAGGCGGCATTTCTATAACATTTAATAACGGCAATCGTAAAACATGTTTTTTAACGCAATTGCGAACGCACTATGGCCCCTCTTTTTGAAATACCGAAAATCAGAGTTCGGTGAGATGTCCCTTCCTAGATTTGTGTCCTCCCTCAGAAAACTCGGCGGCGCTCGAGCAGATCGGCGAGTCGGCGAAGAAACCGGTTTTTTCCCGCGCCGGCTCCCTTCTATCCCGCCAGCTCGCCTCCTCCTCGCATCGGGTCAGCGGAGGTCCGAGAAAAAGTCGAGTCGGAGGAGACCGCAAAATTTGACTGACTGCACTGGCGGGGATCGCGCGGGAACTTCAAATTCGGCATTTGGAAATTGTTTTTTTAATTCACAAATACTGAATTCCCAAGTTTCGAATTTTGAGGGTAATGTCCCGGCACCGTTTTCAATCGTTTCGGATAATAAAAAAAATATGATTTTGATGTGTCAGTGCCCCTTTAAAGCACATGAAGTAACAAAGCTGTCCAGAGAGTCTATGTTTTCCTGCACGTCCTCTGGCACAGCTTGTTGCTGCTACGAAGCCATACCGCTACGGCATCGTCCACTGGCTCGAAATATCCCATGCAAGTCGTTTCCTGTTGGGATTGAACGCAGTTTCTCCTTCAAGCTTCGACTTTTGTTTCACTATCGTTGACAACGTCGACGGTGCAATCCCATAGTCCTTCGCAACGTCCACTTGTCTTTGTTGTCCAGACGCTGAAGGATCCTGAGCTTGTCTGATAGAGACAACCGCTTGTTTCGTCGTACCCATTACGAAAGTGGGCGCACAAAGTGCTGTCCTGCCGTAGTTACCCAAAACTAAGATGGCCGAACGGAACCGATGACAAAGAAAAAACAGACACACCACGTGGTTCATTTTCGTTCACCACACCGCCGCTTTGACTCAGCGGTGCTGTAAACGCCAGCGATGATGTGCCGCTGCTGAAGAGGCGGCGGGCATCAGCTATGCCAGCACTGCAAAGCACAAAACTTCGTTGAACTGATTGCAAAAATAATACTGGGTCCACCGATCAGTTCGTTGAACTGAAATATTCGCTATTCCGAAATTCGTTTTTCGTTTAACTGAAACATTTTTGCATAGAATGCATAGGAAAACCGCCAGGGATTTTTTTAAAGTTTGTTATTCTGAAATATTTGTTAAACCGAAGTTCACTCAAGTGAGAGTTTACTGTACTGAGCTAGTGCCAAATGCATGTCTGAACCGGCCTTGAGAGTAAGCTGCACTGCTTATAATTAGTGTCTCAAACGACGCAGCACGAAACTCGTAAGCCACACAAACCTGGAAAAGGGACCGCACGCTCGGCTGGAACACGAGGGAGTGACTCAGCAGAAACGAGCGCAGCAGCGGCTGTGGGTACAGCGCCAGCCGCCCAATGAGCGCCGTCAGCTGCAGGTTCGTGTACACGTCGTTCTGCGGCATCATCTCCAGCCGGGCCAGGAGCACGCCCAGGAACGGACCGATGTTGGGGCTTCCAAACGCGTCAAAACCTCCCTTTCCGCCCACCGCCGCCGTCGACCACTCCCGCGTCACAAAGATCCCGGAGTCCCCAGCCGAGACCGAACTGTCCTCCGCCAATGCTTCGTCCGTCTTTGCGTCGTCTGCTTTCACGTCGTCTGCTTTCGCATCGCTTGCTTTCGCCTCAGCCCTCGTCGTCGCAGAAGCGACGCCGTTTAGATCTGAAGCGCCGTCGTACGACGAAGACCAGTTCAAGCAGGCGCGTCGCGTCGAACGGACGCCACTGCGCGCGTCTGCGAGGTAGAGGTGGTAGCCCGTGTAGCCCTTCGGCGCTGAAGACGGCACCGTTGTTCCGTTGAGCGCCATCATCGTCTGCGACGTTGAGAGTCCGCGTGGAGCATCTCCCCGCCTCGTAGCTGCCCAGGACTCCGGAGAAGGAGCGGCGGGGTCGGCGGCTGCGAACTTGGAGACTTCCTCCGCGCGTCACTTTATCGACGGACAGAAGGGAGGACAGCGGTGTCGGCGCGTCTTCTGCGCACGAGCAGCAGGCCGGCACCAGGGAGAGGAACTTCTCCGCAGCGCAGCTGTAGAGGTCCACGTCGCAGACGCGGCTGCGCTGGCTCACCATCACGTGCGAGCAGGGAACCAGGTACCTGCGGTGCAGGAGGTTGTAAACAATGACAGTGCACAAAACATTCTTTTTCAGACTAACGTAAAAAAAAATTGTAGAGCCTTCATCTTCACGTGAAGATAGAGGACCAGCAAAGCTGTTATTTTTACGTCTAGGACGATGCCTAGACGACAACGTCTAGGACGACCTCAAGGACGACTTCTAGGATGACATCGAGGACGACGTCGAGGGGTACGCCTAGAGGACGAAGTCTAGGACGACCTCTAGGACGACGCCTAAAACGACCTCTCGGACAACTTCTAGGACGACCTCGAGGACGATGCCTAGAGGACGACCTGTCGAACTACCCGAGGACAACCTCTAGGATGACCTCTCGGACGACTTCAGGACGACCTCGAGGACGATGCCTAGATGTGATAGCAAGGGATTAGGACCTTACTATCTAATAATGCCAAGGAAGGCTGACTCACGCTGGTTGTCCCATCTTTTTATTTTTATTTATTCATACTTGCCACAACCAATTGGGAGTTTTCTGTCAACATCTGCGGACACATTTTTTCCCAGATCCTAGCGCATAACAGCTTCGCTGCAAAAAAATTGATGCCGAAATCACTGTGCAGATTGTTGTCGAAATGCGACAGCATTTTGGATCAATTTGTACTGCGTAATCGTTTCTTTACTGTAAACGACTTCATATTCGCGGGCTCAATATGTGTTTTGCAAATTTTTGCTAAGAGTGAAGGCTGAACTGCATGTAAGCGATTTAGCAAGTGACGAGACGAGCGACGGCGACAAGCAACGAAAGTCAGCGACGAGCAACGAAAATTTCTCACTGTTGCCCGTTGCGTCGCTGGGTTCTGGATTTCTGGAACACGTCGTTCATCGCCCGTAAGTGGCTGAAGCAATTAGCCAATAGCACGAAACGTTCCATTCTATGTCACTATCGGTTTGTGCATGCGACAACTTTGTGCGCGCGACTGTGCGGCTGTTTTCGGCTGCGTGTTGTTGAGAAACTTCGTTTGATCACCGTTTGCGATGGGTAATGACCCCAACTACAAGCACCGCTTCAGTGAACACCTCATCGATGAGGTGGAGCGAGAGAAAATTCTTTGGGACATGTCCCACTTCCACGCCAGGTACGAAGCACAGAATTTAAAAGCTATTGTGTGGAGCCACGCACTCGGGCAACACTGAAAAGTGGTCGCTTGCTCCCATCACTTTCATGCGGTTCGCCTTGTCGGGCAATTCACAGAGCGACAGCGGGTCCAAGTTGCCGTCGCTTGTCTCGTCGCTTGCCAGGTCGCTTACATACGTATAAACTTGATTTCTTGATTTTTGGCCCTCAAGAATTATTTGCAGGCACAAAATTTTGCGATTAGGAGTGGTTTTGCTATGCATTCGTTACTGTAAAGTAATATATCCATGAAATCTATTTTTCACAATATTATCCGAGTAGCGAAATTCACAAAAGCCAATCTGTTGCATACCGCAACAGATTCAGTCCGTAGTGCGTAGGGTTCAGTCCGCAAGGACTGAACCCTACGCATAAGTGCATAGGGTTCGCTCAGAAATGCGCATTTAAAGCGGATGTCTCTTCAACTTGGGGAAGGCACTCACTTGAGGACCAGCTCCAGCATGATGTCCTCGCAGTTGAAGTCGAGCAGGGTCCGAAACAATGCCATGGTGACCAGACACAGCTAGAAATAATATTCAAAAAAGAACTTACATGTTTTTTGTGAGCATACGAGCAAAGCATTCCTTTCCAGATTGATAGTGAGATCTTGTTCCCAAAATTATGCAATTAACACTTTTCTTGATTTGTCTCCGGCGAACCTCTCGCAATCTCCCCTCGTGGAGTAACAAAAAAGCTACCAATACGTCACAAAAGGAAAGCGCGAAGCGATTAAACATTGTAAAACATATTTGTATTAAAGCTGCATCATTTATGTCACATTCAATTGGGGCGCACACAGCACCGAGAAAATGCTGCCCCCAAGGCCGCGCCACTGCGCAGGTGCAGCGCATGACGCACCACCAAGTGAACACGAAGCATTCCGCCGTGCAGCGCGTTTGGCGCGGTCACTTCAAGGGCAAACATAAACGGGTGACCATTGAACAAATCCGCCGCGAGTAGGGCGGCGGAGCGCGCCATCTAGCGAGAGTCTCCCAAGCCGCCATGTTTACCGAGACGAGGCGACGAGGAAGACGAAGCGAGGGAAAGAAGCGGCCGAAGGAGGCGGAGAGCGTTAACTCAAGGTCCACCGGCCCGCCGCGAGCTGCACGGCCTCCTGTGCTGCAGCTGGTGCAGCAACGCCGGTATCGTGCGCCGCACGAAGTCCAATGACATAGTGCACGCACCGACACGACCATCTGAACGCGACGCGTCCCGGTGCAGCGCGGTGCGGTGGTGCGCCCAATTGAATGTGACATTAGTATGCTTGTGCTAGTTGCATAAAATAATCTAAAAATAAAAAAAAAAAAAGAGACTTCATTTTATTTTTTAGATTCAGTAATTTGCGGCACTGCTTTGGTTGTACCCGAGAGAATTGTCATACACAGAACATGTGTTTGGGTCCGTAAATCTTAGCGCAGTCGTTTATGTACCGAGACTCGTACCTCATATTCTGACGAGAACCAAAGCGGAGAGCAGATCGTCTGCTTCTTGCAGACGATCTGCGCTGTCTCTCAGAACTCGACGTTAGAACGACGCCGAGTTCTGATTGGCATTGATTGAAAAGATAGTCTGTAGACCTCAATGCTAGATACCTCGAGGCCTACCCACTATTTTTCTCAACCAGCCAATAAGAGCTCGGCGTCCTTCATCATCGTAACCCCTCTGCAAGAAGCAGACGCACTTGCTCTCCCGACTGTCGCCACGGTGGAAGAGGAGCGAGGTGTCTCAATGGAGGTCGAGGTTTGCTCAGATTTCCGACAAACGTCGTGAGATGGCGCAGCATGACAGGAGCACGAGGAACCGTCCTCATTCGCCCACACATCTTCAAGGTAACAAGGTGTGCACCTGCGCGCAGATCCTTAGCTCGATAATGCCCCTGCTGGGCAGATCCGCGATACCCCAGTGGAATTTCGACGTCCTATCTGGACGTCCCTTCTTCCTATGTGGTTGTTGCTATAGTCACATGACCTCTCGAGCCAGCCAATAGGAGCGAGGCGCCACCCACAAGGGAGCCCCGACACAACGGTGACATCATACGATCGGTCTCTTTGGCGCAACGCTCTTGTGTCTTACGTTTCCACAAAGTTACCCTCATCAAGAACGTGTTCCACGCTAAAAAGCAAGCACCGCGGTTCACCGCTCACCCTCGAAAGTCCACCGATGCGACCGATCAAGGTTGTCAGGATCTTGTGACTTTCGTAGCTCTCGGTCAGAAGGAACCGGAAGAACACCAGGAGTAGCTGTGGCTCCGTCACCGTCCGAAGGAACAGGTCCAGGTAGGAGGTGGCAGTCACAATCTCTTCCATGGTGTTCTGCAAGAAACGTGCAATCCAAAACATGACACTACCCCCTTTCAACAGAGCGCCCATGCTTCAGCATGCTGCTTCATGTGTAGTCTCGTTTCATGCTTTGCCTTCAAAGCTTGGAGGCACATTTTTCCGTCTCTTTAACGACGCTCCACGAAAAGCAATCAACCCAATGTAGTCGTTTTCATGCAAGACACGAGACAGGAGGTCAGTTTTGTGTCCTCGCAAGTTGGACACCAGGCAAATTGTTCCCTCGATGTCCAAGCCGGTTTCGTGGTGAATGCAGGTGTCTCCCCAGGGGTTGAAACAGCCACAAGACGGATTTTGAGGTCCCGTGACCGACCCCGTAGGGACAGAAAACTAAATGTACCTAGCGCTCCAGGCAAGTCCTCGCTTCAATTATTCGAGTCAGATTTTGCACATAGAAAGAGGGTGAACGTGTTGGAAACGCAGTGAAATAATTGCATTTTTGTATTTTAGGAGTGGCATATAAATTTATTTCCGGGAAAGGTCTAAAGAAAATTTTGGGCAAGGCTTACATTTCCGGAGTGGAATTAGCTGGAACATTAAGTACTTTCTCCCCACTCAGCCGGTCAGATGACTTCAAAATCCCACTTGCAAGTATTCTACCTGCCGAGTACATGTGCATTCACCAGCAAACTGGCCCTGGTCAAATAGACTCGTATTCACCCCAAGAACTGTAGTCAAAAAAAGTTTGGCTCTTTGCGTAGGGTTACTAATCTCGAATTGAGAAGAATGTAGGTGCGTCTTAGATTAGATTTGTTATTTTATAGAGACTTGCTCGTTTCAAACACCAAAAGAGTTTCCTTTGACAACCAAATCTTGTAAGAACTGCTTCATGCAACGCCTGAATAATGTGCAAAACTTCCTTTCCGCTTGATGTGACAGTGAGTATAGTATGTGACGCAGTGAAAGGTTAAGTTTAAAAATACGTACAACAGAGAACAGATTCTGCTTGTTGTAACCAGGCGACAGTTCTTTAGAATTTGTACGTAGTTTTCGTTGCCCCAGGGTTGTGCAGCCAACAGAACAGAGGTTAGTGGACGGCGGGCCGCCAGACAAAAATGGACACCACAAACCGTCCCATGCTAGAAATGTATTTCACCGCAAGTAAGCAGATTTTGTGTCGCACGTAATTTTCTCTTTCACTCGGAAAAAAAACAACCTGCTCAAACATAAACCTTAGATTAAATGTTTTGTGTGACTAGACAAAGTTGGGCGACAAGGAAAAAAACAATGATACCTACGTTGTACACTGTTCTGCCCCTATAAAATAAAGCAAAACTTAAAAGCAGTCTTCTGCTCCCAATAAAAAGTATGAAAAAAAGCAGCCTATAAATTATGGTGGGAACTAAAGGTGCTCTATCTATTCCCTCGTCGACGCAGCAGCAAACGCATGCAGCGGCGTACGGGCAACGACGAGTAAAAGCGGGCAAAAACTAGGAGAAAAAAGCGGGTGCAGAAAATGTCAGGCGAAAGGCCACAGGCAATGTTATGACTTAGCTACAGTTTTCCTTCTTCCCACTATTCTAACTATTCTAGCAAATGGCGTTAGTGTCAGTGGTTAGACGTGCTGCTATACAAGCATGCAAGCCAAAAAAGGCAGGGGTGCAAACGTAAATTCCCAACTGAAGGGGGTGGGGTACTGACCGCAAAAAGGTTGCAGCTCTCGAGTGTCTCAATGTCTATATCCGCAGTGTCCTGAGAATACACCACCCGGCCGTGCCAATTTTATGACGGATGGAGAGAGAGAGACAGGGGGAAAGAGAGAAAGAAAAGTGGAAAGAAGGGACCAGAATTAACACTGCAACCCTCCTTCCCCACACCAACACACGCGTGCATACTGTCTGCGCCAGCTTTTGGCTCTAGTCAGGCGGGACAATGCTACATCAACTAGGTGTGATGTGCCAGGCTAGTAGCTTGACACATGAAATAGAAAAACGAACTAAGTTTTGGCACTCTTTTTCTTTCAACGATTAAAGCTAGGTCTTACGTAAACTTGAGTATTATCGCTGCAAACGCACAGTATTCGAGAAGCTCCTAAACAACTACAAAACAACTTTTCGAAATTTTCTGCACGCTTTCCCAAACGAAAAGGCTTAGGATGCCTAATGGAGGACGTGAAACAAAATATAACGAAAATTGGCGCAATTTCAATATGCTAAGGGAAAGCGGCAATGCTATCATACGTTGATCAATCACTGATCCACTATACCCAAACCCACAGACCACGTCTTGTAACATTAATGTTTTAGAAGAGGAGTTCAAAATGCCAACTACCTGACAATGTCAAGAGCGAAAAGATAATAAAAAAAAAGGCAAACAAAAGCTTTTAGAATCTAGCCTGAAAACAATTTGCAACTGAAAAAAATGTGCAACTTAGAAGAGACCAAAAAAGAAAAAGGCACAGCGCACTATTGAACAGTAAGCTGTAGCCTTCTGGAAAACAGCCGACATACGCACCTGATGCAACGCAGGCCCCACCACGGGTATCAAAAACCCTGGTAGATGTACTCCAACAGCTGCTCTTGAACCATCGGATGTGAAACCTACAAGGCGAAAACGGAAGCAACTTGAGAGACTCGACTCTGAACCACCGTCGTGCTAGATTGAAAAGGCAGACTTCCTTACGGCCCACACATTATAGTTTCCTCCCCCCCACTGCAACTCGGTAGGGTCGCTGCGACCTCGACCCTTCCTACGGCACTTTAACTCGTTCTGAGGAGACACTCCAATGTCATTGTGTTGGCTTCTTCACTCCGGGGTCGACTCTTGAGGAATTTACAGGCTACCATAAAATCCCGAGCAAGCGCCCACTCAAAATTTGGGGATCATCGTGGAAACCTGGGGGATGGGCGCTCATCTAGTCAACAATATATAAAGATATGTCCCTCGTATATTTTCCAAACGTTACAAAACTGAGAGGTGGGCGCTTATTCTAGAATGGGCGACTGCTCGGTATTTCACGGTAATTAGATCTACATGCCTTGAGACTATCTGGCTGCAGGGACTTACGTGGGACACTTCTTCGTCTTCTC
Organism: Ixodes ricinus; assembly: GCA_037355805.1. Taxonomy (NCBI): domain Eukaryota; kingdom Metazoa; phylum Arthropoda; class Arachnida; order Ixodida; family Ixodidae; genus Ixodes; species Ixodes ricinus. The sequence continues at coordinate 73,229 of JAZHYW010010738.1, read as the reverse complement.
AAAAAACAATTTTCCATAAACAAGCGTTTATTTATTGTAAGCCAAAGGTATTTCAATCTACAGTTCTTTAGTATGAGTGCATTGGTGCACAGTTTCAATCACGATGGTCGGAACGGTTGTTCAGGGTGGTTCAGTCGGTATTCAAAAGGGTGGCGTTGTTGCACCCCCTGCAGTCTAAAACCTCTAGGCATGCGCGTATAGCCAATTTTGAGTTCGAAGCAAATTCAAAGCAAATACTGGTTTTGGCCGAATATTTTCAATTGAATATCGAACAGTTTTTAAAGTCCTTTATTACCATACACCATGCTTGAACGAAAATTCAGCTGAACTTGCGAAGGTTGTTTCTAACCTTCCACCTATCTACTTTCGAGCTCGGTTAATTTTAATATAACTATATAAACTGTGGCATGTAAATGACGGATTTGTTGCAGCTATCCTAATCGAGGGGATCTATAAATCTGCTCGCTATATGCAAATATTCTTTCTTCTATTTCAAATTTGACAAAAAAACAGGGGCGACTGACGAACATGGGCTGTCGAGACATTGCTGCCTAACGTACTTCTCACGTGTTGATCGCGGCAGGTTAGCTCCGTTGAGTGTGCTTCTCACCTGGCACCTCCGCGCTGCGGGGAAGCAATACCCGCGATATTGCTACCTTGCAGTATACTGTTCCTCGGAGAGAAGCGCACTCAACGGAGCTAACCCGCCACGATCAACACCTCGAAGAGTCTGAATATCGCAGTTCACCTCAGCGAATATCGAATAGCGTACTATTCGAAAATTCAAATAATCGTGCAACACTGAACCTTCTACTGCTTTTAAGCGAGAGCAAAGGCCGTAGGGACTGCTGCTCTCTAGCTCAGTCATGTCCGAGCGTTGCAAGATACGATAAGGGGGTGGGAGAGGAGGGACAGGCGACTCACTTGGATGACGGCGTTGCAGAACTCGAGGGAGTTGAGAAACATGGCCAGTTCGGGTATCTCCTGAATGTCCTCGTGCGTCAGTCGGTACCAGTCGTCCGCCACAATCGTCAGCTTGCGTGGAAGTACCGAGTACAGGCCACTCAAGCCGGTTGCCAGCACCTGAAGACGGACCAAACATTTCAACAAGACAGCCAGAAAAAAAAAAGAAATGGTGGCATCTTTTATAATAAAATTTATTATGAATAAATATTAGTGAGAAATTGAAGCTACAGAAGACTGCAATAGAGAGAAGATGGCTACGCCTATTTGTCAATGTAAATGTGATGGCAGGTGACGCCACAACTTGAAGAGCCGTCAGAGAAAAATCGCTCTAATTCATGCAGTTCTGGGTTGCCTGGAGGTCTTCAAATGCGTACTTGACTGATTTCGCGATCATAACTAGCACTAATTATTTTTATACATCAAATATAAAGATGCAAAAATAATAAAATACATATAAAACCTAAAATTAAAGATTTAACAAAATACTGCCAGTTTTCGACCCACATTTCCCCTCAAGCCTTTAAACAATAAAGATCCAAGCCCCATATTAGATAGTAAGGGAGACCCCAAGAAAAAGAAAAGTGTTTTTGGCCCAAGGTAAATAAACTATGCATCGCAGAAAGCTCAAACTCCATGAGAATGCGACGCTAGCGGTTGGGATGTAATGTAAAATTTTGAGAACATACTAACGTTGCCTGGGTCAAGAGATAATTTTGAAAAATGAAATTTCTCATGAGCCGACGTCACCTAAGCGCAATATCTTTCAAAACAAGAAATAACATTGTGGGTGCCTGTAGCGTCTATTTAATTGAGAAAAACTTGACAGCAAAAAAGAAAACAATATTTTCTTTTGCGCCGACAAGTGGTTTTTACCGATATAAATACAACAAGCGTCCACAACGTCAGTTCTTGTTTTGACAATATTAGGTTTAGGCGGACGTCATCTCATAGAGAAATTTCTTCTTTCTGAATTATCCTTCGATCCAGGTACTGTCATGTTCTCAAACGTCCGCATTCTATCCCAACCGCTAGTGCTACATCCTCAAGGAAGTTTTGAGCTCTTCGCAATGCATAGTTCGTTTCCCCGGGCCAAAAAGCGCGGTTCTTTTTCTCTGGAACACATGGCACTTTGGTCGTGAAGGACCTCCAGTTTCGTTACGGTGCCTGGAGCACGTCTCCGACCGGCACGTTTACCACATTCTCAGTCCCCCGATTTACACCTCGTGACGTCGTAAAAGTGTCGCACTGTTGCCCTCTGCACAGTTTACAGGCCCACGTTTGCAATACGAACCGCGAGAAGGTGATGAAAGCGCTGATCGCCTGCAAACGCCTCCGCCCAGACGAGGCAGATGCGTCAGACACTTGCTCTACCGTAAGCTGCTCCGCAGCCAGACGGTCGACGGAAACCGAAGCAGACGCGAGACGGGACGCCATGACGATGGCAACCCCTACGTCCGCTTGTCTTCTTACAACCAAGCGCCAGGATCGTGACGTCCGAGAGCGCGCCACGCCAACTTCGCGATGCAATTTATCGCCACTTCGAGACCACTTTCGACACATTGGGCTGGTCGTGACGGTAAATGCAACGGCCGGAGACGGGCTCCAGGCACCGTGGTCCCGTCGCAAAACGACCAGCTGCGACGGGTTTTCGGCGCATCGAGGGCCACAGCGCAGCGTGTGCTACTCACGGGGCAGAAGTTGGAGTGCTCCGCGATGTAGCGGCCGATGCCCTGGTACTTCCGCGAGAGCGCCATGCACAGGAGCAGGGCATCCCTGGCCTGCTGACCGATGGCGCCCTCCCGGTGCACGAAGGGGATGAGCAGCGAGAAGATCAGGAACCTGCGTGCGCAACGCGTGCTCGTCTCTCTCTGTCCATTTCCATCGGCGACAACGGCCACAAATGCTATGCTCCGTTCGCCCCCTAAGTCTGAGGCTGGATCATACATTTGCGTTTGACCGTGCCCGAGCACACTGCATTCTCTTGCAACTGCTTACAATGAGGAAACACCGACGTGCCTAGACTGCGGCGTGTTTCTAACTGCTTGATAGGGGTTGCAAGTTTGCAGGCCCGCGTTGTGGTACGAACCACAAGATGGGGACGAAAGCATCGATCGCCTGAAAACACCTCCGCCCACTTTCCTCCTCGCCTCGTCAGTAGAGCAGACGGGTTTTAACAGCTGCCACCAGTCTAATGCCAACGAGGGTGAACGGCGTGCATTTTAAAAGACCCGTTTGCTCCACTGACCACTAATCCCTGGTTAGCTCAGTTGGTAGAGCACTCCACCGGAAATGGAGAGGTCCCTGGTTTGGTAGCTTGACCAGGCGGATTTTTTTGTTCGCCCACCAGTCACCTAGCTGTGCTTGGAGATTTGCGTTCGTCCTTTGTCTCCCTTGTTCTCCTTCTCCCGGGATTACTAACGTTACTCTTGTCTAGCTCGCTTGCACCTTTGCAATAATTGCATTATCATCCTATTCTACAATAAGCTGTTAAAGTTTTAGTGTAATTGGATAAGAAGCTTTTTTAGTCAAGGTACACATCGCGACACTGTTAGCGCGAACATGACATCGGCGCATTTTCGCATTTTACTTCTAAATAGTATTAGCGAGCACGAAATTTTATCGCTTACATTAAAGAACTAAATGAGTTCCGTAGCAATAATAACTTGGATGACATCGCTTGGTTTCAAAGAAAAAAACTGGAAAAATCGGCGATCGCTTGTTCGCACTAACAGTGTCGCGCTCTGTACATCAAAGCTCAGAAAATAGCAAAAAAATATCAGTGTGAGAAAAACAATTTTATGCCTCCCCATTGGTCACAAAAGTTCAAATGCTACAGCAGAATACATGTCCTTTCTTTTTGTACTTCCCAAAGCCTTTCTTCGTGTTCCTCTTTCTTCTACGTCATTTTCTATTTTCTGTGGAGCTTCGGAAGAACACGCTCCTCATCGAGCCGGTTGACGACAGTGGCAAATCCAACGGCGGTGGGGGGGGCGTCGACGGGGGCAGGCGCCCCCTCCCAACCCCTTCTCGGAGGGCAATTTGACATGGGTGGACCCTCTTGCACAAGAAAGAATGGGAGAATAGTATCTTAAAAATTTTCCGCCCCCCAAAATGGAGTTCTGGATCCGCCCCTGGTTGACGAGCAATCTCACAAAATACAGCTTGTGCGATATTAGGATCATTCAAAACAGCATTTTGTGCCGAATTCACTGTGTCAGCACCAACTGTACAACATTAAAGAAACGACAACTAGGCTGCAATATGCTACAAACACCCCTATCAGGAAAATTCAGAGCGATCAGTGAGAAACACACGATAAACTGATTATAATTTACATGTCAAATCATATTATTCATAAAAAAATTTACAAAAAACATTTGCCGTCAAATGTAAGACGTATAATGTCCTAATGGTGGGGCCTCCAAAGTATAAATAAATAAATAAATACAAAAGACACGCATCTGCCTTTTTTAAGCACCAGGGAGTGCGGATTTCGGCACCACATTTGAATGGCCTGGAGTGCTCGTTTGCGCTCGCCACTTCCTAATTTTGTTCTTCAGACTGCGCATTATTTTTTAGCATTAAAATTTAAAAATCGATTTTTTATTCGGTTCATTTTATTATGCTCGCTTATGAGGAAATGCAACGTACTCGGCCAGAGTCAAAGGCAGATGTGTGAACCAGCCTTGACAGTGCGGCGAAAGCCACATGCTCGTTGGACCACTCGTACATCTATCTTTCGCCATGTGATCGTGCTTCCGCCCATTCCCACGTGCAGAGAGTGGGGTCAGGTGATCAAAGGGAGGCGTTTGATTGGTTGAACGAGCGCGTAGCTCCCACCACACTGTCAGCTTAGGGTGAACAGAGCATGATTTAATTTCAAGCCCACGAGAGACGTTTCAACGAAACAACCACAATGACATGAAAGAGAAGACGAAAAAGTAAAGGCAAGAATGTAAGGTGAAGAAGAGGCAGATGAAGCAATTGAAGCATTCTTTGACAGTATTAAATATGGCTGTCTATTTAAAACTAGCATTAAAGCTAGCTACTTTTTTTTTCTGCATGTACCGTATTTACACACATAATGAACACACTTTTTTCCCCCAAAAAATTGACACATATTTGGGAGGTGCATTGATTACGCGAGGTAACGTTTTTGCATTTACACACTTTGTGCATAATGTTATTTTCAGGTGCCAATATGACACAGCAGGGCACGTCTCCACTGACGGAGGCGCACTCACAGCTGGTCGTGAGCGCGCCACAGTAACGTAATCATGCACTATAAATTGTGAACCTTTTCTAGGGCGCTTTCGGCGTGCCTTTTGCCGAAGGAAAAGCGCCTACAAAGCTCACTCAGCACGGAAAGCGACGCGACCGTTCTTAGGCCTAACCATAGAGTTATTATAATGTATTTTAGAGGTTCAAATGGCACTAGTGTGCTGTTTCAAATTGAAGCAGACAGCAACCAATCGGAAAGTGACTTCCAGTAATGTATTTCTATCGGAAAAAGCAAGTGCATTCTTTCCCTGTGCTCGATTATAAGAGCAAATATCACAAATAATATGTATGTGTTAGGTAGCTTGGAGCATTTCTCAGTCATGCAGACGAAATAAATGGTCAGTTATGGCACTTTTATTTCAAAGTAATGGCATTAGAAACGGTGCTAAAACGGCTATGTACATGTATTTATGTGCACTCTCGGACACTGTTAGCGCGAACACGACGTCGGCGCTTTCCAGCATGGGGGATATACAGGCGAAAATCAGTCCACTTCCAGCTGGATTATGGAACTGGAAATGAGGCAGTCCAGCTGGATTCCAGCTGGACCCAGCTGGACCCAGCTGGAGTCCAGCTGGACTGCCTCATTTCCAGTTCCATAATCCAGCTGGAAGTGGACTGATTTTCGCCTGGGATCTTTAAACGAACGAAGGACATGTAGAAAACCAAGAGAGATGGCAAGAACTATGCAGTAAAACTGGGTCAGTAACTCTCTGTGCATACAGACAATCAAAACAAATTGAAGGCCACGTAACATAGTCCGATTTGAAATAAATACGTCTTGCTTTATTCTTTCTGTTGATGAATATGTGCGAAGATGCTTATTCTGCCTTCAAAGATCACCCACACGCTTAAAATCTTTGAAAATAGGAAAGTGCCAAAGAACAAGTGCCTGATAAAAGCTGCTCGGCATAGGAAATAATAAAAAGAAACACCTTTCAGCCCACGTGCTTCATTCTTTAAGTTTTTAATGTTTTGAACCTCTTGTAAATATGCACGACGGGGTCATTTTTATAGAGTGACAGGACGGGCATTTTCGCAATTTATAAGCATCACCTAGCAGACCTTGACCAAAGTTTGTTATACATCATGGCAGACCTTGACCAAAGTTTGTTATACAGTCATGTCTCGTTAATATGGACCCCGTTAATATGTATACCTCGCTATATGGACACCATTTTTGGAGACAAACTGTGAAAATACATGTATTTTTGTCTCGTTAGTATGAACAACTCATATTATGGATGATTTGTTTGGGGAACAGAGGCGTCATCACTGTATACGCAGACGACACTACCTTAATTTTTTTCAGTTCATAAAGCTGACAATGTTATAGACATGGCAAATAATACTTTATCAAAAGCTGTCTGAATGGACTTTCAATAAACTTTTTGAAAGTTAATTCTACAAAAACAAAGCTGTTTTCTTTAGCCCCAAAAGTAAACTAACACAAACCATGAAACAGCTGTTATACAATTAATGTGTTATTGATATTACAAAACCTTTTAAAACACTAGGAGTGATCTTTTCAGAGCATATGACTTGGAACCATCATGTAGATTATATTGTGTCAAAATTGGCCTGGACTGTTGGACTAGAATGTCATAGTTTAATACTTTCAGTCAAGGTTAAACTATTACTATATATAACTCCCTATTTTACTCACTATCTCAGTTACGGGGCACAACAATGGCTACAAACCTAGAAACACTGCATATACTCCAAAAGAAAATTGTATACTGCATTTGTAGTGCCCCTCATAATTACCATATTTTGCCCTTATTTCAGCGACTTGCTATTATCAGAATTTTCTATATCTATACTTTTAGGCTGAGCCGCAGATTTTTATTGGAATAGAGATGATTCGAAGTTTAACATCCCTGTCTTTATTAACCAGAAATTATCCTTCTTACATAATCCGTCACATTGAATACTGGAAGGTGAATATATGCAGAACAAATTATGAATTCCAAATGCTCAAACACACACTGCCAAAGCTCGAAATGACCATATTGCAAACAATGGTGATTTGTTTTGTACTACTGTTCGAAACCTAAGGTCTTAAATATGCCCTTTGATGAATGTCCATATTTTTTGTTTGCACAGTCTGGCCCACCTACAGACTGCACACTGTAGGTGGGCCAAGGGTTCGCTAAGCTGCCTGTAGGCAGCTTTTTTCCTCTGTCCCCCCATCTTGTGATGGAAACAAATGGGTTATTATTATTATTATTATTATTATTATTATTATTATTATTATTATTATTATTATTATTATTATTATTATTACATACATTACGTTCCTTTCAATTGTTACGTTGCTTAGAATCATCGCTCGTTTTTACATGCCTGCTATGAAACAGAGATTTAGGCCTGAAATATAACGAAGTTTAACATCATGCACTGGTAAAGAAAAATGCTGTAACTAAAGCAATTACTCCTTTTACAATGTTAATATAAAGGTACATACTATTCGGCACGACCCAAATAACAGAAGTATTTCATGTTATTTTACGGCGAAGAGACAGAATACACACACATTTTTCCATAGGAATGCACAGGAGCACTGCAAAAGCAGACTGGTTGCTGTCTGCTTCAATTTGCCTTCCAGAAGGGGCATAGGCACTAGCAGAAATTGAACCTCTAGCGTACATTATAATAACTCTATAGGAATAATCACTTTCACGATTTCACTGTCCAAGAGCAGACCGCAGACAACGGCGTGTTTTTTGGCATCAATGCATGCGATGGGCAAAGCATGTCCGGGGCTGGGCAATTCCTCGAACCCAGCTTCGTTAGGGTGTGCGCCCGACTCGGTTTCATTGTTGATCACTTCCGCAACTACGTACTTGCAGCCATTACGAGAGCGCGTATAGCTATGCTTGGCTTGGCTTGACTTGGCCTGGCCGCTTGGCGGCAGAAGAAAATGGGCTCAGTGGGCTTGGTGGCTAGCTGAGTTGGACGCAGTTTGAGACTCGCGGAGCCGAAAATTGGAGGTGCGCTCATTACGCGATGGGTAAAAAGAGTCAAAATATTTATGCCCGTTGTGGGGGGTGTGTTCATTATGCGAGTGTGTTCATTATGCGAGTAAATACGGTGGTTAGATTACTCTCAGCGTCAAGTAGTAATGTTTACTTTACAATTGCATTACTGCACCGTCACGCCCGATGTACATGCAACTTTTTTTGCCCATCCTGCCTGGACCACCTCTGTCCGCAGAATGAAATAAATAAAAAATAAATGGCTGTCCATGATGATGATTAGACAAAAAAGGCTTTCATTTAATACTAGGTCAAAATAAAGACAGAAAGCAAACAAAACACTCTCAACTTAGGAAAAAAGAGATGATGTATGCAAAGGCTCAGCCATGTAAACCAGTCTTTCTTGTAACCACTTTAGCATAGGACTGTGCTGCTGCTCCAGTCAAGCCCGTGATAGTCACACTGGAAGCCGCTCAGACAGACGCAAGAACCACAGGGCTCGCAAAGCAGACAACACAGTCATTTCCCACCAGTGCCCGACATCACAGTGACCACAGCCAACTCCAAGCAAGCGCCAAAGTGTTTGCACGATCAGCCACCGTCCCGTCCACGGCTCTTGTCAGGCCTGGTTTGTACCCCATGTTTGCCCGGCATTTGCTCGGCATGTCAGCGGCTTCACCCAGCAGCCCAGCCTGAGCCTGACGTTCACGAGAAGCGACGTAGGACGCCAGCAACGAGGCCACAGTGCATCAACACGTGTAACCTTACCCCCCTGAAGGAGATCCCCTCCCATTGGAGAAGGCAAGTTCTCGAAACAGTCTGCGGCCGTGCAAAAGTGGAACCTCACTGTCGAACTGAAATGTCGGAGAGAGAAATCAAAGGCACCTGCTGAAACTGCCTGGCATTTCAGGACTACATATGACAACCAAATCCGGCATCCCAGGACCTGGATCTGACAACCAAATCTTCAGGTGTGCCGAGACGCTCTGGGTGATCTACGCGTCAATGGCCAACCACAGGTGTTTTTTCTCGGAGTTGATATCTCTTGAGGGTATGTTCACATCTTGGTAAGGTTTGCCGAGATAAAAACGCAACCAAATTCGCATTATTTTATTGCGCATGTTTCCTTCTATGTTTGCTGCAGACAGGTAGCTAAGGTAGTATGTCAACAGAAAAACATATGAGGCAGTACTTTGATCATAACTGACAAAATCGCCATGCAGAAAATACACTTTTGGGTCGGTAAATATCACTGCGGTCGTATATTGTCAGGCACGTCGCTGAGCGAGTGGTTACCGTGCTTGGCTTTTGTGCGGAAGCCCCGGGTTTGATTCCTGGGGCTGGGGCGTCTTTATTTATTCTTTCAGTATAGCGTTCTCGTAAGTTCGAGAACCTTGTTGTCTGATCGAGGTATAAATGTTCTACACGTAGAACGTTCTAAACTGAACGTTCCAGAAACCCACGCAGGTACGTAAGGGACTCCGCATGGCGAGCCGGCGTCAGTCTCGCCCAGCGCTTGATCCTGCTGTCACGCCGCCATCGACGCTAACCTTTCTCTATTTTGTTTTGGGCACAAGCTCGCCCCATTAAACAATTAGTTTTGTTTCAGTTTTCGTTGCCTTATCAATTGTCATTTGTGATAATTAATATGTACTAGGACTTGTACTGTGACTTCAGACGCCAATCACGTCATCGGTACTGTCTTATCACTTTATTCACTTGGTCGTAACGCCCCCTTTTGCACCTCAAGTTTTCACCGAGTTACCTGCCCCAAAATTGAACTCTACAACAAAAATAGAATAGTCTCACACCACAGTTTACATACTAGTCATTGGGCTCGATGTACGGGCTTGCACAAAAATATTCCAAGTACGGTAGGCACGGAGACAGTATAATCAGATAGATGGTGCAATGTTAGTTCTGCGAGGTTGCATCAAGGATGCAACAAGCATAGTTTAACCAGACTGCTTCAAATTAAAAGCGCCACGTGACTGGCCTCCTGTTCACAGGGCCAACCGCCACGATCACATCCATAAAATAGTTGCATTTGGAAAGCACGGCAGACTTTGAAGAAAGCAGATGACAATTCTGGACACTCGCAATGTAACCCTCATTAAAAATAACTGCCGCTGAACAGCTTACAAGTTTAAATAAACAAGTACCCGGCAATCAACCAGTACCCAGTACGAAAACTGTCAACATGGGTGTTCCTGCGAGAGTTGCCGTGAACCACGGCCTCGTGTTCAGAACGCCATAGTCACCGATGAGAACGTCGGGGATGTTTCTCAGTTGTTCCACTTTCAATAATGCTTCAACGTCTCCCGAGCCTCGAGCGTGCACGCGCAGCCAAAGCATGGTAGAAGGCAGCGAGCGTGTGCTGGAGGTTGGGCGTTCGAAAAAGACACCCTGTCATTCTCAACCTGTCGGTGGGTGGATGTAGACCATTCTATTAGGGTTAGAGGAGAGATGGAAATGAGCCTCCATGTTTGGCTGGTTTCGGCGGTACAGCGCATCAAAACTGCCCAAACGATGATAATGGCACGTGCCCTTTCCCTCTCCTGCCCCACCGAATCGGTTGAAATGCCCGTGGAGGACGGCCGATTTGTCGTCTGCCATCGGGATCGGGTGTGTGCCCTTTCCTTTTTACCCGACGATTTCGTTGAAACGCCCGAACGTATGTAGACAGCGCTGCGGTCAAACAAAATGGCGGCACCCAAAAAATCTAAAAAGCCACTAAAAGAAAAGAAAAAAAAAAAGATTTTTTTAACAGTCTGGTTGGGACATGCATGTCAAAAAATAGATTTTACGCAAAAAAACAACAAAAAAACAACTAGTAGAGCAGTACTGACGGCGCGAGATTTATTTTAGTTCGGTCTGAACTCTGTGCGCAAAATCCATAATGTCATGGAATGGTCATACACTTTTTCCACCTCAACGAGATGGTCATACACTCTCTCCACCTCAACAAGATGGCCGAGCCGATCCACCTCTCCTCCACGCGCCCAAAATGCCGAGAGAGAAAACAAGTGGAAAGGAGGTGACTACCAACTAAATCATGTCTCGCGCCGTCAATATTGCTCTAAAAATTTTTGCGCGTAAAATTAATTTTTTGACACGCGTGTCTCAACCAACTTCTTTAAAAAAAAACATCGTCTTTTCTTTTTCAGTGGCTCTTTATAGCATGGAACACACGAGCGGTGAAAGTGGGCGCTGTGTGGGGTCCGCTGCTCGCCGACTAGGCGTACCAAAGGTGCACTGCGCGGCTTTATCTGTATCGACCAGATCCAAGCAGGCAACGCGCCGCTCGTGCGGAAGCGACATAGGGACGCCAGCGCCAATTGCTATGGATACTGGGTCGCGCTGCCTCGCCCGTTTTTATTGATTATGTGTCCCCTGCTTTAGTTGAATTGTCTATAACTTGGAAGAGCGTGAAGCAGGAGCCCGGGGTTCGGGAAGCCTCACCTGGCGGGGCCCTGGTCCGAGCTGGCGCTGAAGAAGACCTCGAGCAGCTGCGGATGCTGGGAGAGGCAGACGCACAGCGTGTTCAACAGCACGACGAGCCGCTTTTCCACTTCCAGCGGAGCACAGTCGGCACAGGAGGCAAGGAGGTGAAGGAGGGGGCGGAGGAATGGCTGCTGCAGCAGCAGCTCGTGATTCGAATGGCTGACGAGCACCTGAGAAGAAAACACAGGAGAGGAAGCACCAAAAGTCAAATCAGTTGTATTGTCACAGATGAAAACAGCAGATAACTCGTACTCGGAAGTAAACATAAATGTTTAATAAGGAGAACTTGTGCCTTCAACTAAAACCAAAATACACCGCGCATTCTGCGCAGGCGAAGGAAGGGCAACCGTCCCGAAGAAGCGCGTTGCCGCTGCTTTTATACACGCAGTGGATGAATCTTCTGGACCAGAACACACGATGACAGCCGAGAATGGGCTGGAACCTTCCATAAGATTAAAGATAGAGAAAAGGAACAACTGGGCAGACCGGGATTCAAACCTCGTTTCTCCAAGTGGCAGCCGCGTGCACTGCCAAATCGATCACGCACGCGCCATATATGCCGACCCTGTGGATGGTTTCACCCCGTTGCATGGCAGATACAAACTCCAGTAAAACTTTTGAACAGAAATCAATCATCAAGATTGTTCTATAGCTCAAGTTGAACTTTTACAAGTATGTACCGACAAGCTCAACTCTTAACCACTACCAATTCCAAATCATTTTATAAACCTTTGGACCACTCATCTCCCAGCCTTTATTGTGCCGACTGCCAATTGTAATCTTTTCAGGAAAAGGTTCGTTCACCCATTTTCTCTTATTCTTTTTTTGTTATTTGATTTTTTCGAGTGAGCTTATATGCTAACCATTGTTTTCCCACTCTCCCCTCTAATGCTACATGCCTCCAGGGTAAATGAATAAAAGGAAAGGGAGCGCAGCTCAGTTGGCAGGTCGCCTGACTGGTAATCAAAAGCCGTGGCCCCCGCTGGCAGTCATTTATTTTTTGGTTTTGTTAACTCTGCACATCAGAATCATACTCTAAAAAATCCCACTAAAAATTTCAAAAAAAATAAAGATGGCCTTTTGTATGGCTGGCGCAACTTGGGCCCGCCTCTTCCGACCCTCACCTCGTAGATCCTGAGCTGCTCCAGCTTGAGGTTGTTGAGGAACTCGCCCGTGTAGAGGGACCACTGGAAGAGCCTGTCCAGGACTCCTCCATGAGCATGTAGTCCAGGATGGGTCCGGCAGAGGAGGGGCACATGCCCCCCTGCGGTGGATTGGGCCCATCCCTCGCCTCCTCCACCAGGAAGTTCACCATCTGATCCAGGTGGTTCAGCACACCCGTGATGTCGTCCGACGTCGGCTTCATGGCCGAACTACTGCGGGCAACATCGAGCCGACGCAAATATGTGTTGGCGTCCTTTTTGTTTCATCTCGAGGCCCGCTTTGCACAGTACCGTTTGCTTACTTCACATTTTATTTGTATTTATTTGGTTCGGCAGGCCAAGGCCGACAGAGCGGAAGAGGAAAATGATAACCAGCGCCAACAAATGATAACGAAACAACAACAGATATGCAAGACGTACAAAAAAAGAAACATACTTAAGCAAAGTTCAAGATACATATTTATTAGTGTTGAAAACAGGACGAGTGAATAGTAAATAATAAATCACTCAACGATAAAAAAAACGTTGACGAAAGGATGGCTTTTATAAACAAATTATGTCTCAATAATATACATTTCTAGCGTTGTAGACACTACAGCCTTCAACACACTTTTGCATGTTTTGAGCACGTGAAATAAGGGTAACATAAGCGCAGCACCTATTATCAAACTGAAGCACTAGTTGTCGCATATCGCAGTCGACATTTTGACCTGATGTAGACAGTCAAGCAGCACCAAAAGTGCATTGTCACAGAGCTTGCCATCCTTGTCGGTATGCTGACATTGGCTAAACACAGACAAAAGTGCAGGACGTGACGCATGCACTGTGCGTGACTGGTCCATTCGGTGATGGCAAATGAGCAAAGGCGACAAGCACCATGACGGTCACTTTTGACGCTTCTTGACTGGCTCCATCGGGCCGAAGCGTCGACTGTGGTCAAACTAAAGGCTCATTCGCACACTTGTAACCGAGTACGAACGAGAGAGACGAGACTTGTTGAAACCTCTTAAAATTTCGGCACGCTGGCGCCATCTATGCGGTGACGCTGGAACTGAATTTCACAAGAGCAAAGGTTTTGCGGGATTTTCGAGGTCAAATGTGTAATACCTATGAGAAAGGCTCGTTATAACGTTGACAAAAGTTTTTCCGAGCAAAGAAAGAAAGGATAATGCGCGAGAGCACACTGCAACCCAATAGATGGCGCCAGTGTGTCCTCCCATATAAAGCCCCTTGATAAAGGCGTTTTACAAGTACCGCCAACCATTGTTGTGGAAACGCGCGAGACACGCGCCACCAGCGGGTGCTCCGCCGCCATTCGCTTCCAAGGGCCGCTCATTTCAAGTTGCTGCCGCCATTTGCTTCCAAGATCCGCTCGAGACACGGGCCACGTGTGCTCGCGCATTTGACGCTACTTGCAAGACAAACGGAAACATATCGAGGGGCTTTACTCCCATAGTAAGAGATATTAAGAGGTTCCAAGGCACTCTGTTCTAAGAGGTGGCAAGTGTGTGAACGGGCCTTTAAAGTGAAACGGAGTATGCGGCTTGTGTCTGCTTATGTCAAGAGTCACTGTGACATCCATGATTCGTATGAGTCGTGTCAATCAATTCAAGAGTAGCCATTTTCTTAAAACGCCCGGGACTAGATGGAGAAACTGGGAAACGCAGAAGGAACAGGGCATCCAAATTTCTTCTACTTTCATAGTTTTTCCACCCAGCCTCAAGTATTTCGAGGAAATGGTAAACTTACACCAGCTCACTTGTAAAATCGCCGTATCATCGAGGAGTAGCTTTGTGGGCAACATCTGAAGCGCCAATCTCTCGAGAAAACGTATGCAAACGCTCTTGCGTAAACGGGCCTCTCGAGTGCTTCGTCATAACCTGTATGGTTGCCGACACAATGAGAATGGCCGGGCATCTTTTTAATGCCCAGCCTACAGCATACGCTTGTTGCCTGTCGTCGTGCTTTGGCCGTGCATGCACGCTCAAAGCTACCGCGACGCCAAAGTGGTAGTGAAAGTAAAGAACTCGCCGCGGGACAACTAAATGACCTCCCTGCCATTTTTATCTGTCAGTGACTATGGGGCCGTTTAAACTCGTCACGCTCGATTCGAGATAGGTGCTGGCATATAGTACAGATTTTGCTCGATGAAACTGACTCTAGGCCCATTCACGTAGGAGCATGTTGTGTGCAAGACTGCTCCTTGAACAGGTCGCCTCGCTCCATACGAAGCACAGATGTCCCAGTAACTCTCGACGTGAGCAGATGTAAGCTTCCGTAACACGACGCAACATAACAAAACGGTTGAATTGGCCTTTCACATTAGAGGTACTGGTGTATGAAACCTTTTACGTAAACAATGTGCGAACCACCTTAAGACTTGCAGCCCTACTGCGATAAACCAGCACCGTGACAAGCACCAAAAACATGTGTCGCATTTTGAATGGAGCTAGCCCCATGTAGATTCCTCCACCTAATATATCTTTAAGCACAAAAAAATATTGCATTTGGCGCTGAATTTTTTTTTATAACCCTACGGCCTTGTCTGGAACAGGTTCCCTCTGTAAACGACAACAACAACCATGAAGACTGATCACCTGCAGCCAGATTACGGGTCTTATCCTCTATTTACCCTGCAAGGCATTTGCTCTTCAATCCTTGTATTCCCTGACCCCTCGAAGATATGCAGCCGACTGTTGGCCGTCGGCCTATCACAACCTAGATATGTCGCACTCCTGCCTCGCTGATATTGTTCTGTTGCCCACACCGCACATTCCGCCGGACAAAGACCCGGCAGATATGTTGGCCTTCTGGCTTTCACGCACACGCATTTCGCATGTTCCCACTTGAGCCACATCTTCAGAAAGATGCTACTGCCCACTGCTTTTTCTTCTCTAATTACGTGCATGCATTCTCGCTGCAGTCAATACAACAGTTTTACAGCAAATGGTGATCCTTACCAAATGCAATCTAATGTTTCATTGCTTAAACAAAGTGTGTGCATCTTTGGTGTAGTTAATGCAACTGTTTTACATCACCAGAGGTGTGGCCAGTCACTGGCACAGAACATGATGCGGCCATAAGCTGAACAAAACCTCCGAAGTTCCGCACTGAAAAGCCCAAAAACAACATTCTTTAATTGTGAATTCTGTTGGGCATACAAAACTAAAATAACCTCCCTCGGATTGTTAAACAAAACCGACTAATTTAGTTATTGTAGGTGAGAGTTAAGAGTTAAATGATTACACCTGTCAGTGTGCCTTATGTACTGCATGCAGCTAGGTGGGCGCATCGTTTTAGAAACTCAATGAAAGCAATAAACCAATCGAGCCTCAGATAAGAAAAAGGGGAAGGTAAAGCAGAAAACGTAAATTGTCAGTTACACTTGCTATTTTTTTTTTCGACACTTTCCTTGTATACAACAGAAGCCAACCAACTGAAAAGCGGCACAACAATCCGAACAAGAGGTAAACCTACACCTCGCCAAATTCTGGAACTCAAAGCGAGCGTCTACGCCATACATTGAACCTGTGGCATTTGACAGCGAGCATTACATCGACTCACTTGGACTTGTCGATGACTTGCAGTGCCCGAAGCCAATGCATCCTGAAGGCTTCGAGTACGGTCTCTGGCTCCACATTACGCAGGATCGGCGGTCTGTTGCGCCGCAGGCTCGTCCTAAGCCAGCTCATTGCGACGTCGAGCCCTTCTTCGCCAGGGCAGAGACGACCGAACGGTGCCCTTCAGCCGCGCATCGCACGGCTTCACAAGTGCGGTCGGGCTAGGGCGCCGACTCGGACGACCCTCCGCCCAACACCGTGTTTTCGGAGGATCCTATTCATGTTTTTCATTCGTCGTTTCCTCGAAGGTGGCGAACTCTGGCTAACAGGAACCGACCGTTCGGCCGGAGATTTATCTTTGGCGATCTGCGCTACGGGCTGGGGAAGGCTGAAACCTTACACCACTTTCACCCTGCAGCCGCCGTCGCAGCTGTTCAAACAGCCAGTGTATTACGTCGTCATTGCGTGTTGAATTAGAGCAATCCGTCAAATACAGGCGGAAGCGAGCAACCGCGAGCCAGATTGTCGAAGAGGCGAAACACCTGCTCTGCTATGTAACCAACCACCTGATTAAAAATCACAGCGTTCACACAACACCACACTCACCGTCACAATGGAACTGATTTCAGCACAGATCCATTTGGACCTTCGCACTTACTTCTTCCTCGCTTCGCGTACTACATAAGTGCGAGCGAAATACCTTCAGTAGATATTCTACAGCCCATATTTCGGTGACATCCAGTGCGGAAACACCAGTAACAGCCGTCTAGCACCTCGGTGCGCCATATTGGATAAGGCCGGAAATCCGAGGGCTACCCTCGGCATCGATGCATCACATCCGCTTTGATAGAGAAAGTGTCGTAGAATCTTCATTCACTCGGTGGTAAAAAAAATGTGCGATTGTGACATCTGCCTTTAACATGTGATCGAAACCAGCGGCAGTCACGCCGTCTTTCCCAGAGAGGCAGAAATTCTACGCACAGTAATAAGCAGTAACCGTTGCTTTTGGGAGAGAAGGAGTGTTGCCGTGTGTGCGTGCGTGTGTGCGTGCGGCGTGCGGTCATGGTGCGGTGTGTGAGCCGTATGAGTGGGCTCCTCGCAATGGTTCCACGGTTTCAGCTTGTTGCTGCGTTATTCCATCCTTTTAAACGCTTGTAAATTTCTTGGGAAGTAATGTAGCCGATGCTCCGAAACGCCCGATACAAAGAGAGCAACGATTTTTGTGCTTCCGACCCTGGTCCGTGCTCCAGACACGAACTGAAGAAGGATGGAGATACGGGCAGTGCTACGGATTTACATGCGTGCGTGTAAAGGTGAGCAACAACGTTACCAGTCGCGAGCCTTCTTTTTTTTACGCAAAACGCCACTGTCGTCTTTCGACGTTGCTTCTCGCTGTTCGCCTTCTGTCGCCGATTGCCTCCGATCAGCCGCTTTTGTTGCTTGTATTGATCGCACCTGCGGGTCTAGCGATAGGCCTACCGTTTATTTGTAGTTGGAAGTCGCTGTCAAACATTCTTGTTTTGTTTTTATTTTTTCTCTGCTCTCTCTCTAGGTCATGTAACTGACACCCAGCACGGTTTAGATCGAAACAACGAAGCAAACGAACTACAGTTTCCGGGGCTTTAGCAACGGAGCATCAAAGCGGTGACGGTACTGCAACGACCTCGCGAAAGAATGCGGCCAATTATGCAAATTTGGGGCGGTACATCGGCCTTTACGACGAGAGGCCCAATCGTAATTCGTTTCTGGCTTGACAGTGAGTGACATAATCGTGCGTCCCCGTTCAATTTCAAATTTAAGACCAGAAATTATCTGTGACGACTGCGCCTGAGAAACCATCACTTCCATTCATTACAGAGCATAGTCGCGCTGGCAGCAGAAAATTAGACCGTAAACTTTGTCCGCATCCTTTGTGTCGGCGTCCGTCCGCCGATTAGTGGGATTAATGTATCTGCTTCGCCTTAAAGTCTGGGCACGGCAGGAGCTACGAAAGGGAGTTTGCCATTCGTAGGTGTAGTTTTGCTGGTGCGTCGAAATGACAGTAAATGGCACAAGCGCGATGCCGCAGCTTTGAAAAGTCGTAGCGTTCGCTTAGTTGATCAGTAAAAAACTTAGGCTACGGTTGTACGCTTAGTGTTTTAGTAACCATATTCGTCTTAATGCAGGTTATGGTAGCATGTATACACCACTTGATGCTGCAGCTGACCTCATGTCACTCCTCCAAGGTGACTTCTTGTTCCCTTGATTCCCTTCTGGGAATGGTCAGCCCAGTTCACTTGCGATTAGTCCCAGCTGACCCCTCAGTTGATCCCATTGACCCCTCAGCTAGTCTCCATTGATTCCCAGTTGGAACCAAGTGAATCCCTCTTGGTTTCCATTAACTTTAAGTTGGAACTAGTTGAACCCTATGGGTCCCTTTGATTCCCAGTTGAGACCAGTTTGTTCCAGATGAGAGCAGTTAAAGGATATTGCAACAACTTTTGTACTCTCGGTAAATACTGATGAAAATTAATACTTGATGTTAATATCCTATAAAACATGCATAAGTTTCTCTTTCCACACAATGGCAGTAACAAGAAAAAAAGTTGAAAAAAATTAGACCAAAGCACAGGGCATGTGCTTGCTTTTCAGACATTGTTAGGGTTCGGCTATTCCCATCGTTGCAGCAACTGGACACAAGCCACTACCCATATACTCTGAGGCATTGATTTATGCAAACACAAGTCAAGAGCTCACCCCGTGTTCATGTCCTACCTATAAGCAAAATTTGAGTAGCATCACCGTAGGTAATCCCTGTGGCCAGTGCTCAAAGTCTCCAGTAAGTTGAGGGGGGTCCCTACAAGAAGGTGTGGAGCAGGGGGAGGGGGGTTGGGTTCTGACGAAATGTGTTCGGTGCATATAAAATAAACCCCACTGCTGACTCTGCCCACGCTGTACCTACAACCCTCAAATTGCTAATGCCCGAATGAAGCCTCAAATTGCTAATCCCCAACTGTCACGTTCCTGAAAACAAGCTATTGTATTGCAAGATATGATTTTGATTTAACGGATGGTCTCAGACCATTTGTTAAAATCAGTGGGGGTCCGAGACCCCCTGAGGCCCCCCAGAATTTAAGCCCTGCCTGTTGCTATGTCAACACTGCGATCTTTGTGAGTATAGTCCCGGAGCAGGTTTTTAGGAGGCGCGGCAGTCGGGTGATAGTCAGCGCCTCCACCAGCAAAGAAGCACAACGATGGGCAGTCGCCAGCGCGTCTTCTGCTTCTTCCGCCCCTTTCCTCGTTGCTAACTTCCAAATCCGGTGCTGGCTTGTTTGGCTGCGTACGCCGCCCCCCCCCCATATATTAAAAACGTAGTGACTGGCCCTGCCTGAGGTAGAACTGAGCTGTTCTTTTGGTATTGTGGACATAATACTCCTGGCATACCCTGGATTATCAATTGAATGCACTCTGACCCAGAAGGCACTCACGCAAAAAGGTATCGGGTTGACTTCCATCTTGGTGTGCTAAATCATTGTGATTAGCATTCACTAGATCATGTCTGCCCTTAGTTTTTTTTGTTCTTCACGGCAACTCGGCAATGTGTTTGAGGCAAGATTAATTTTATTTGCATTATTATTTTATTGTTGGTGAACATTTGCAAGAAGCTTGTTTTATTTTTAGTTTATTTTCTATCTGACTAATATATTTGCATGATCAACCTTTTCTAGATTGTTTACGATTCGAGGGTTTAAGTCACCGTGATATATGGCTTGGTGGTTTAAAATATGTAAATGCTGATTTGTTTTGACAGAAATAGAAGTCAAAGTATTATTGACTGCCAAGTTGGCGCATCGCAGCGTGACCACAAAATGAAAGACAACATTACGAGAAAAATAATATGTTGAGAAACCTGTTGCAGTGTATTTAAAAAGCGCGTTAATAATGTTTCAAGATATACACATATGTATTATTTTTAGCAGAAGTGTTTAGATGTATGGTGGTACTTGAACTACGTATTTTACACACCACTTGGATAAATATGCATACTACAATCTCACAATGTCTCGGTTTCAAATAAGACTGAGTAAGGCACTTCGAATTGTTTAACAAATTGATAGTCAGCATTGGTCAAATAGCAACTCAGCAAATTTCTGAATAAAGCTATGGAACTCTGCATCAAATAACAATATCAGACGCCAGAAAGACAGCCGAGTCGGGACGCTATTGGGGTGTCTGAAATAAATGAAAGGCAAAAATGTACCCAGCACCTTACTCATTTCTTCTGCCGGCTGCACGCCAGAACCTTATGGTGTGCGGCTGGGGCTTCAGTTCTCTCGTTAAAGAAAACACAGCCACAAATTCAGTTTTGACAGTTTTTACTGAGTGCTACAACAAAACAAATCAATCGCCAAACACACTATCAATTAAGTGATCACTAGAACTCAGGAAATAGATAAAATAGGCAAAAGAATGCAGCATTTTAACTTCAAACATCATTGTTACCACGTGCCCCACATGTACGAAAAGCAAGAACCTCGCGCTTGTTGTCAGTCGCTGTTTTACACATTAGGATGACACACTTATAGCTCTATGCGCAGACTGTAAAAAAAAAGAGAATGAGGTGGTTGTATGTTATGCCAACGGAAGTACAGCATCTTCAACGGCACAAATGACGAACTAGACTTCTCATCGTGGCGGAAGTAGCGCACCAGATGGCGCGACCTGTCAGGGCAAACTCCATTGCACGGTTTTTATGTCATAGACTTTTGCGAAGGAGAGACTGAAAGAAAACGTCCGCTTTTATCCATGGAACTATGCCGCGGCAAGAAGCTTCTTGGTTAGTGAGATTACATTCCTGGATCCCACTCTTGCTAGCAAGTTCGTGTTAAGTGAGAAACATTCCAACGTACCGTAATATCTCGAGAAATAGCACGGCTAAAATTGAAAGCAAATCGGGTGAAAATAAAAAGTAAACTAACTCGTTGTGCAATAAAGAAAAAAGGAGAGAGAAAAAAAACAACCTAGTGTTAGATATTGTGACTTCGAAACTCGCGATCGCAGGGAGGGGCAATGAACTAAAGAGGGCTCTCCTTTCAGTCGGCAATGTTCGCTGATCTCCCGCCGTGGCTAAGTAGCACCATTTCTGCCGAAGTCACCATTGGACAAGGCCCTGCAATTAATAGAAGTGGGCTATCTTTCGGTGTTTTTATAAAAATAGAAAATCCCACCAAAAAATAAGGGCAGGTTATCTTTCGGGGTGGGGCACACCTCAGGATATCACGGTAATATTGTTGAACGGCCCCCGCTGGTCCCAGGCAGAAATTTTGCTCTGGGTTGCCTCGTGGCAGCGTGTCTAAACACGCACCCTGCGTCCTTCCTTTTTGCAGGGCCGATGTGTTGGAAGCGCCGGCATGGACGAGGCGTTCTTGACGGACCTGCTCGAGTGCTCGGTCTGCCTGGAGCAGCTGGACAGCACGAGCAAGGTGCTGCCCTGCCAGCACACCTTCTGCAAGAGATGCCTCGACGAGATCGTCCACTCCCACAAGGAACTGCGCTGTCCCGAATGCAGGATCCTGGTGAGTTGAGCGCGGACGTGCAAAAACGCATCCCGCTGTCAGACCGCTCGCATAATCCCAAGACACGTATGACATCTGCGGTCACGCATGCTTGAAGCATGTCTGCTTCGAACATGTCTGCATACAGTTGTTGTATGACCAGTGTGGCAGGACTGCCATACAAGGATGAAGCATGCCTCAGACAGTTTCTGCAGAAAAAAAAAGAAAAAAGAGAGAAATTGGCATTTGGGTTTAATAGCATCCTTAATTCTATTACAAATGTAAAAAAAAAAAAAAACTTACTTTGTTTTAGCGGCGAAAATAAGCTGCAGGTTGCTGAGTGCTCAGTATCCACATGATTGTAAAGACCAGATGCCAAAGTATCAGAGTAAAACTTAGGAAAGAATTGAGTGTAAAAGCTCAGATTTAGCTTTTATATTTGCTATAGGATCAATATTGTATCACGAGGAGGGGGAGTGGTGCGTGCATTTGAACAAACCACTTCCAAAATCTTGCAAATGAAGCATAAATAGAAATATATTTATTTATATTACTTTTTAATTTTTCACTTCTAGATGTTTATGAGAACGTAATACTAAGAAATGTAACATTTTGTTTGTCCTATTAAAGCTTGAATCTTGTCATACATGTGCCTCGAATGTCAGGATTACAGATGGGTTCTAAAGATACACCCACCTAAAGATTGTTACTTATAATACTTTCATTTTATGCCTTGTACACTAAGTATTTGTTCAGTGCTCGTTATAGGTAGTCTTAACTTTATGAAGAAATGATACTGACCAACAGGGCACCTATGTTATGATGCACTTAAAATGTACATTTGAGGAGGTTTCAACCTTTAATAGGGGTAATAGAAATAATATATTACGCTTCTGTAAATATTTGCAAATAAACCATTATACATTAAACCATTAGCTGTACATTAAAGGTCTCACAAATAAAAATGATTTTTTTCTTACAGAAAAATTGTTTACACACACGAGATTTTCAGAATGATTGATTCTTAAGTTGCTTGTAACTTCTTAAGTTCCATGTAACCTCACTAGAAAGAGCTTATTCAGGGGTGGAACGGCTGCGCCATTTGCGCCATTTAGCGCCAGACGCATTTGTCTGCGCCATCCTGCGCCATTTTGCGGAAACTGCGCCACAGCCAATACCTTCGCGCCATTGTGCTCCAAATCGCACAACGTGCGCCGAAAAATTATATTTTGTCTTGGTTTCAATTTTTATTGACTCGATCGGCAACAATGAGCGCGTTTAGCTTGGTCCTTCCAATTTTTTTGTTCCGTTTGTTTTCCCTGTGTATCCCGAGTCAGAAGCTCGCGAAAAAACTCGGGGGTTGAATTGCAAGCGCTACATCACATGCGACTGCATCCTTATTCTTCAACCATAAGCGGTTAAGCAAGTCAGCTGAGGTGAGGTCGAGTTGTTAAGCGTCAAATTGCCTGAGGCTCTGCGGCCCGCGTTCCGGACGTCAGCCAGTTGAAAACACATTAAGAAAATATTCCTTTTAGTGCTTCATCGTTAGAAGTTGGTACCGCATTCCTGCAAGATAAATCGTGATTTGATTCAATTCAAACGTGGTCCGATCCGAAACCTTGCCGGCCAGCAGCTCTTGCGCGAGTGGTAGATCTGCTCGGCGTACTTTATTCTGCTCCGGCTCATTGCTTCGAATACCATAACTCCGTTAATCGTCGTCTGCTGCTTCGATATTGAGTTGTACAATAGGATAAACTCAAAATTTGTTGCCCTGTTCCTCCGCGCAACTGCACATCCGTTGCTTACGCAGCGTCACGTGGTTCGCACATATAATTTCTATGCCGAGCACGTGTGGGTTGTGCTATAAGAAGTGCTGGTTTGCATTTTGAGCTGCTGAAAGCCACTCAGAAAATATCAAGGACATTATCTTCAGAAACCTATGGTACTTGCTTTTTGGTTCCTAAGGCCAAGTTTTCGCATCTGTTACACTGTTATCCCATCTACCTACGTTCTCTAACCACTCATGTTCATCTGTACTGCTAAGCACAATCGAAATTGCTCCCGTGCTTTTCTAATATACAAGCTGAAGTGCAATGAAAACTGATTTGAGCTGCTCTTAGCCTGCTCCAGAATGTAGTTTTAGCTGCTCTTAGCCTGCTCCAGAATGTAGTTTTAGCTGCTCCCAACCTGCTCTAAAACAGCTGTTTCAGCTGCTCCCGTGGCTGCTCCCAAGTACATTTGATGAGTTCCACCCCTGTTATTTCTAGCCTTGCCAATTTCGCTCACAGGGACATGGCCTTCCCCTCTCTCTCCAGATGTTATGATTTGGGGATAGGGGGCAAGTGGGGGCTATCATACATATCTATAGCTAGTATATGGTCAGCTACATTTCTGGCGCACCCCCTGCCTATGTTACTGCCCCCCCCCTCCCCCTTTTCCCCCTTTTATTTTTATCCTATTTGGCCTCGCGTAAGGGTTGGCTATCTTTCGGGATTCTATAATAGCCAGAAAAATAGAATGATTAGATAAGATTGGGTTATGGTGACTGAACCCTTTGTATCGGGCGATCAGTCTAAACAACTGAGTCTAGCCCAAAAAACAAAACAAGGAAGATATCAGAAATCACCCTAAGCACTATTGCCGTGACACCCGCCTTTACAGTTTTTCCCGCCAGTCCTGTAGTCTATGTTTTGTGAGTTTACTGCCTCGAGGGCACAGGCAGTATCAGAATGTCCATCAGTCATCTGTGCAGTTGGCCCATTGCCACAGCGCGTCACTCGTGGCAAATGTTACTAGATCAAAATCAGTCGACAAGCTCCCCAGGATGCCTGGCACCTCTTTATGGTGCGTCCTCTTGGTAGCGCTTGCTACGCCATCAGCCCGACCTATGGTTAGAACCGGTATAATGTTGGGCGCACATTGCCTCTGGAAAGTGATTCTATCACGATTTTTATAGTGAAATTTGCGCAAAAGTTGGCTCCAAAGAGCGTCATTTGAAAACGGTCTTTCTTCCGTCGCTCGTGGGAGTGATGCTGCCGGAGGCGCTAGAATTGCCATTCACCCATTCCCCACTCGCGTGCGTGACAACTGACGCTCTTCTGTGGAGCTCGTCGACCGATAGATCCAAGTCTTGGCCGAGCGACTGACCCAGAGTCGCCCGTTGCAGGTGGAGGCTCGAGTGGAGGACCTGCCCCTCAACATCCTGCTGGTTCGTCTTGCTCGAGGGCATCAAGAACAACCCGCGGCTGGGCAACAGGTGTCCCCCGGGAATGTGTCCATGCTAGGGAGCACCCTGATTGGCCGAGAAGCCAGGCCCTCCCCCAGGCCCCGCCCCTTCCTCCAACCAGCCCTCTTCGGCAGGACCCGTCAGCCGGGGAGGGGAGGTCACCCTGGGAGTGCGCACGCTCGTCAAGCAACTGGTTCCTCAGATGCCCTGCGCCAAGGCGCTATACGCGATACGACGCCAAGGACCCAGGGTTGGTGCTTTTCCGGACTGTAGTTACATGGTGCAGAATATACTGTAAACGACCAAATTTTTGCGAGGACCTAATTTTCGCAAATTTCGTGAATCGCCTACAGTTTGCGAAATATACGTCCCGCGAACAATTCGGGCGATATGTGAACGCTACGAAAGCTACACTCGATTCGTGAAAATTAGAACTTGCGAATAATTTCAAATTTTCAGCTTTGGCCCGATTCGCAAAAATTTGAGCCCGCGAAAGTTAGAGTCGTTTACAGTATACAGGTTTGGGCTATGCAAGGATTTGTTTTTCTTCAAGATGGTTCGATATGACAGGGTGTGACGGAGTTTGTCAAGGTCAGATTCTGTTAATGGTGAATGCTCTATGACACAAGCTTCTTTGTATGCTAATAGAGCATGTATCTTTTTAGGGTGTGCTGTGCGTGAAACACTTTATGTGCGGAATGTGCACCAAATGCAAACTAAGAAAAGGAAGACAAGCGGAGCTGTACTCAATACACTGTGTGCTTCTTCTTCGTCGTCGTCTGTTTTTCGCGCTGTTTCCAACGATGAATTCCTACCAACGCGCACAACTATCCATCTTCTATTATAGCTGGAAAAGTTGCCGCCATCTACGAGCGACGGCAGAAACCATACTGGTTGTGTGCTTGCCGCCGTCGCTTATAGATGGCGGTAGCTGTCCAAGTCAGGTTTGTGTCGACATACATGGACACGATCCTGGGAAACCTAGCCCTTAAAGGGTAACTGCAAAGAAAAAAGTGTTTTTTTAAACAGCCTAATTGGGACAAGCAGGTCACAAAACAAATCTTCCGCGAAAAAACAAATTTTTTCTAGCAATATTTACGCCATAGGACGTAATTTAGTCGGAGTCACAACTTCTCCACATTTAAAACTCCCGCTCTTTCTACGCGCGCGGAGTGGCTGTTATACGTCGCGGAGTGACGTATAGCAGCCACTACGTGACGTATAATACCAACTTTGTGGCGCGCGATTTAAAACGGACGAAATACCCACAAACTAAAATCAGTCTCTCGCAATAAATATTGCTGTAAAAAATTTTGTTTTGGGGGGAAAAATTCTTTGTGACATGCTTGTCCCAATTAGGCTGTTTAAAAATACACTTTTTTCTTTGCAGTTACCCTTTAACAGCTCCGCTGTAAAAAACACTTTTTTTATTTTCCGCCAAAATGTTTGTTTTTGCGGTTTCACCGTGTGCGGACTGTAGTCCGGAAACTATGGTAGCTTTATATGGGAACCCTCTGCAGACCGATCTTGCTCAGTATTTCTCTGGCCACCTGATGTCACGGTGTTATGCGACATCAATTTCTCCGCTAAATTTAGCGGGGAAATCATTGTGTCATCACGGACATTGTGGTTGTATGTACCATATGTATGTACCATATGTACCCTAAAGCATTAGCTTCCTGGACTCGTCGCAGGGACCTGAGCTTCCGCAAGGGACCTGAGTAGTGCTGCACAAGCGAGTGGACCAGCACTGGCTCCACGGGGAGCTCCAGGGCAAGCAGGGCTTTGTGCCGGCCAGCTACGTCCAGGTGGTGGTGCCGCTGCCCTCCCACCTGCCGCAGTGCAAGGCGCTCTACGACTTCCGCATGGCAGACTCCGACGAGAAGGACTGCCTCGCCTTCCTCAAGGTGCACACTTCTCTCGACTGGAGTCGCTGAACGTCTCCGGGTTCCCCGCTTTCTGGTGTCTGTCGGGAAGGGAACGGAGCTTACCGGTCGAGGCATGCAGTGACTAAAGACTGGTTTTGTGCAAAGCTAGTTGAAAACTGGGTCGGTTGGCATTGATTCATATTGAAAAAAACTATGTATGACAAACGAGGACAAAAGACAGCGGCCGTTTGTTGTGCATGTTTATTTATTTATTTTATACTCGGGGCACGAGCATTACAGAGGAGGAAGTGGGTACACATATATTGAAACATTATATAACACATCGGAGAACATAATAAGCATCGGATAGATAATGAGACCATCTAAGGTGCTTTTAAAAACAGTGTGTTCTGTCGTGTAGTCCAGTGGTTCTCAAATGGGGGTCCGCGAAGGCATTCTAGGGTTCCGCGAGGTCCTGCCTCACCAATCAAGCCCAAGCAATAGAAGTTTTATTCCATTTAGATTGAGACGAAACGTTCCAATTTTCGGTTGAGTTGTCTCGTGTGTGTGTCAGTAAGAAAAGTCTACTTCACACTAGCCCTTAATTATATTAATTTATTGAATCATTATCACAATTAACCTATCCCTTCCCCTCGCCACGAGACGGGGTCCTCCATCATCTCCGCCGATTTACAAGGGGTTTGCGAAACACCAATGGTCGAGAACCACTGGTGTAGACTATGGGAGCAGGAAGGTCTTCCTTGTCTTCCTTTTATCCTTGTTTTTCGTGTGCATTTTTTTTTTTATGACTGGTTTTGTGGTTCTGTGATATTGCACAATAATTGCATGTTTTTTTGTTTTTTTTCTGTGCTGCTGAGCAATGTGCAGCTGTGATGGGGCCTCGTCTAGTAAAATCTGTATGCCTTTTGTACCCCTCACCTGTGGCTCAAGGAGCCCAAATACAGTCATCATCGTCATTATTATCATCATCAAATAGCTGCACCCAGTTCTGACGTGTTTCGCCGTATCATCTCGCACCTTGCTTAAGTAAGCTAACCACGCTGCTCCGAGTTTGGTGCTTAAGTGTACGGTTAGAAAAGGGGTTTCTCGGCAACCTTCCGAGGTAGTTGGTATGGAGGTTTTCGAGATAAAAAGTTAGAGGACCCCTGGCCCTCAGCCATCTTAGGTCCTGCAAATTCAGCAATCTAGACTCCCGATAGAGCTGTGCGCAGTCTGACTGAGGCTTACCGTGCTGCAGGCACCACGTTACAGCGATTGGCAACCTGCCCGGGGCTTTCAGGTTGCGACAGTGCAGGGCTGATCCGGCGCTCCCTCCTTTCAGGGCGACGTCATCACCGTAATCCGAAGGGTGGACGAAAACTGGGCAGAAAGGAAAGCTGGGCGAACGCATCGGCATCTTCCCCATCTCCTTCGTCGAAGTGAGGACGCATCTCTCTTCGTTGAGAACTGTCCGTTTTTGTCGGGGCAATTGAGCTGACTCGTCCCTGCATTCCTTCCAGATGAATGTGGCTGGGAAGGCACTGATGAAGCTCTCAAACAAGTAAGTGTCCAGTCACTGGAGCGGTCACTGTTGCGGCGTCGGTGTCGCGCGGGCGGCTTTCCAACGCCCTTTCTCGCCCGCAGCGTTCAAGTCGGTCCTTCGAGAATTGCGCCCCACGCCAGTCTCGGAGGCCCCCAACCAGCCGGTAATCTCGGCCAGCGGCGCACCTTCGGGTAAGCGAGGCCGCTTTCCATCATGGCCATCATTCGCGCGGGGGCATCTTAAAAGGAAAAATGAATTTTGAACGCAGAATGTGTTTTCTCACTCGTTTTCTATGAGAAAATTGTCATGAACGAACATTGTGAACGAGCGTTGTGGATGACCGACATGAACGTCAGGGGAGGGCAGAGGTTCACTCTTTGGCTTGTAGACTTTGTTCCCAACCGATTACAAGCAGTTTCATGGTGTCAAATGGATGCTTTGGAAGCTGGCTCCAGCACCCGCGCAGCAGCACGAATGCCCGGCAAAGTCAAATTTTAGACTGCCCACTCAACCTGCCAGCCTTCCACTGACGTCGCTGCACTGAAAAGTGCAGGTATATTTGAATGTTGGTTTTGGCATCATTTTTGCTTGCCGATTTCGTAATAACTATTCCGAATTTTGCGATACTAAATAGCGTACCAAAAAAGGGAAGGCAGGTGATTCTGAAAATATAGTTTGTTGGGGTAGCTAAAAAATGTTGCCAGAGTGCCCCTTTAAGAGAGGCACTTACAGAGACCCGCATAAAATCAACACAAGGTGCCCCAGTGGGGCTCAGACCTGATGTCGGCGAGGTGACAGTACGTAAATGAGTAAATGACCTTATTTGCACGAAAAAGTGACGGCGAGGGCCGCACAATTTTGAAGGAAGGTAATACAGTGATGTCTCGTTAATATGGTCACCTCCGTCTCCGCAAAAAATCATCCATTCTGTGAGTTACCCATAGCAACGAGACAAAAATGTGTGTGTTTTTCCAGTTTGTCCCCAAGAATGGTGTCCATATAGCGGGGTATCCATATTAACGAGACATGACTGTAACATAAAATAATAAATAGAATAAAATAGAAAGAACATAATAAAATTAATTTTAAAAAGTAGACAATAGAGAGAATGAGAAATTTAGCAAAACAATGCACGGACCATGGCTAGTGCGGGACACAGTCTGCACTTCCTGGTCTTTGTCAGCATGATCAACCCTGTAAAATTTCTGTTGTTACCGGAAGCACTCGTCTTTGCTTAAATTAATATTATTCAATTAAGGTCGCCAGCAGCGCTTAAGGAGACACTAACAAAGTAATTATGTTCGTCGAGGTTGAAAATCAGCAGAACCCATCCTTTGGGAATGATTATCTACGTTAATGCGAATAGCATCAAACGGTGCGGAGTTATGCGCGTTCGTCAGGTGGCCGGCACACTCTAGATACGCCAGCCCACTCTTGAGGCGATTCTAAATTTGCTGACACTTTCACAGCCCTGCGCACGATCTCCGCAGCCCAGCACGTGCGTTTGTGTCACTTAGGAAGACGAGCAAAGCACGCGCCATACGCACAAACACTCAAAATGGTACCGACCAGACTTTCTGGCGTCTCAGCTAGTCTCAACCAACGGTACTCTAAACAGTTGTTTATATCTTTACCATAGGACGCGCTTTACAGCGCTGTCACAGCTACCGGTGCGCGCGCGTTCCATGCACGAGGGCTCATTCCGCTCTCGTGAGGCTGAGCACGGCCGCTACATCACCTCTCCCGAGCGCGGGAGAGGGTGAGCTAAGCGGCCGTGCTCAGCCTCACGAGAGGATGAGCCCTCGTGCATGGAACGCGCGCCACCGGTAGCTGTGACAGCGCTATAGCGCGTCCTATGGTAAAGATATAAACAAGTGTTTAGAGTGCGTTGAATGACTGCCTTCATAGCTCTGTGGTTAGCGTCTGCCTGCTGATCAAAGGGTCAACGGTTCGAATCCCAGCCGGCGCCGGTCTTTTTATTTATTTATCGACCCGCGGCGTAAGAGGTTAGATAGCCAGATAGATAGATAGATAGATACATAGACGAAAAGTGTGTGAAGTATCCAAAGAATGCTATTCGCATTAAAAAAATCCACAATGTTCACTTTAAAGACGTAAAAATTGCGCTAAAAATTTTTAAATTTTTTTTGTGGAAAGTTTTTTATGGCATAATGCCGCCTACAGAGTTGAGAAAGCAACGCTCGAGTCACGGTCTTCTAGAAGATTCCCATTCATTCTACAGCACTAATTGTAACTTTCCTTTGCTTTGTCTTTTTTTTTTTTAGAACATACTGCAGGCCAAAGACTGGCCCAAGCAGGAGTGGAAAAAACAACAAGTAGAATACAAATAAGCACTTGTGAAACCAAAAATAAAACACATCGTTATACATATTCGAGGCATATATCAATAAATACAATACAAAAGAGTGACGTGCAAAATACTAACATGCAAGGTTTCTATACAAAAAAGTAATCACATCTAAGAAAAATAACTATCAATGGCATCACAGAAATCGGCAGCCTCAAAAACGCTAGAAGGAAGAGAGTTCCATTCCGATATGGTGCGGGGAAAGAACGAAAATTTGAAACGATTAGTGCGTGCAAAGATTGGTGTTAATGAATATTGATTATGGTGCCTCGTAGGTCGTGTCATTAACGGGATGAGGTGATTATGTGTGCCAAGCCGTACATTGTTTTGTACCATACGAAATAAAAATTTTAGTCTGGAGAGCTTCCTACGCAACTCAAGTGTAGCTATGCCATTCGTTTTCATAAGGTGTGATGGAGAGTCTAATCTTTTAAATTTTCCATAGATGAATCTAACCGCGCGCCTTTGAACCATTTCCAGCTTCGAAATGTTCTTTTTTGTGAAGGGATCCCAGACAAGGCTGGCGTATTCAAGTTTCGATCGCACAAAAGTGTTATAAGCTAAAAGTCTGACACTAGGTGGTGTTTTCATTAGTTTGCGCCTAAGGAAACCAAGTTTACGGAATGCGGATGAGCAGGTGTTATCGATGTGAGAATCCCATGATAGAGTCTTAGAAATCGTCAGTCCAAGATACTTATACTCTGAAACTTCGCGCACAGGGGAGCTACAGACATCGTAAATAAAATCAAGTGGAATTTTTTTGTTGGTAACCCGTAACAAAACAGTTTTTTCTGAATTTAATTTCATTTGCCATTCGGCACACCAATCTGCAATTTTTGAAAGTGAAGAGTTTAATGCATACTGGTCGGATGAGCTTGTTATATACTTGAACAGAACACAATCATCCGCAAAAAGTCTAATGCTTACACCTTCATCGATGACTGAAACAATATCATTAATGTATATTAGAAATAACAAGGGCCCCAGAACGCTGCCCTGGGGTACACCCGAAGATACACGCAACCCATTTGAAAATTCCCCACCGATATCAACGAACTGTTTACGCCCTTGTAGGTATGATTTAATCCATTTAACAAAAAGAATCGGAAGACCAATATTTTCTAATTTAAATACTAATTTTCCATGAGGGACCCTGTCAAAGGCTTTACTGAAATCCAAGAAAAGTACGTCTACCTGACCAGATTTATCGAGACTAGTGGCGAAGTCGTGGACCGTGGTTAAAAGCTGAGTTGTGGTGGAAAACCCCTTTCTGAAACCATGTTGGAAGGGAGATAAAATGTTGTGTTCCTCCAAAAAGGAAGAAATGAAGTTTGAAATAATATGCTCCATGAGTTTGCAACATGTACATGTGAGAGAAATGGGACGATAGTTTGTTAGCGATAATGGGTCTCCTTTCTTGAATACAGGGACGACACGTGCTAAGAGCCAGTCATTCGGAAGCATACTGGTGATAAACGAAGTTTGAAATATTATTGTCAAAAAACGTGCCAGTGACTCTGCGTACCGTCGAAGAAAAATATTTGGAATCTTATCGGGGCCTACGCCAGACTTCGTTTTTAGGGTTAACAGCATTGACAAAACACCTTGATAGGAAATAAAATCAGCATTCATGGGTGACAAAGAACCGCGACATTCATACTCGTCTTTTTCTCCGAAAACTGACTGAAAATAAGAGTTGAAATGCTGAGCAATATCTTTTTTATCTGAAACAAGACTGTCATTTATCATAATTTTTTCAACTGGATTATTCTTGTTGGCCAGGTATCTCCAAAATTTTTCAGGGTCATCCCTCAGAAAAACTGACAAATCATTTACAAAGTAGCATTCTCTAGCCTGTGCAACCCTGCTGGTTAACTCAGTCTGTAACTCACGTACCCTTTCGGGATTATATTTTCTTTTTCTCATTCTTTTTAGTCTACGTTTGAGATGAATGATGTTTCTATCAATCCATGGATTGGTTCGTTTTGGTGACCTTTGTTTATTAGGAATGAAGTTGTCTAAGCAAAAGGAGCACATAAGCTTAAATCTTTTCCAAAGAACCGATACATCGGAATCATTTATTTGGAAGTCAGCAAT
Organism: Ixodes ricinus; assembly: GCA_037355805.1. Lineage (NCBI taxonomy): Eukaryota > Metazoa > Arthropoda > Arachnida > Ixodida > Ixodidae > Ixodes > Ixodes ricinus. The sequence continues at coordinate 40,141 of JAZHYW010010738.1, read as the reverse complement.
CGCCGAATCTAAATATTGAAGAACACTGTCATCATCAGCACGACTGAAATCTTTGACAGTCGTCACTGTGGGTCTTTTATTGGCTGGAAGCGCTACCAAAGAGCAGCAAAAGTATAGTAACTTGTGATCCGACACACCATCTTCAACACTAACATGGCAGTCAGAAAAGGCATTGGTTACGAAAATTAGGTCTAAAAGCGAACTACTTAAGCCCTGGACACGTGTAAACTCTGTTACAATCTGTGATAAATCACATGCAAACATTATGTCACAAATTATAGTAGCATTTTCAGTGGATGCATTTGAGAAACTCGTCCAATCAATATCTGGGAGATTAAAGTCGCCAGAGAGGATAACATTGTTATTTTGAAATCGTAGTAAATGATCATACAACCTTAGTAAAAAGTCAGTGGGTGAACTTGGGGGCCTATACACAGCACACAAAATGACACTGGAACCGCACACATTCACTCTAAGAAACAAACTTTCGTGATCATCTATCTGATCTAGTAAAACAGCGTCAATTGATGATTTGAGCACGATTGCAACGCCTCCCCCGCGATGAACGATCTCTTCTAAATATTTTGTGCGATGACGGGATTACTTCGTTATCATTGATTTCACCGGTAAGCCAGGTTTCTGTGATTATCGTCACGTGAGGATCGTAGTTCAATAAAATGAGCTCAAGCTTATCTATTTTGTTCCTAATGCTACGAGCATTGAAATTTACAAACCGCAGTTGTTTGTTTACAGCTTGTGGAACTGTCCGTCAATCCTTAGAATGAGCTGGCGACGCAGAGGAAAGCAGTACGCGTTCATTTGCAGCCTCGTCCCAGATATACAAGTCATCATTAATTCGGAGCTTATCATGAACTAGAAGGACCCTCTTACCGTTAGCCTTATCGTGTTTGGCACTTTCCCACAACTTTTTTCTTTTATGTTGCACGCTCTGTGAATAGTCATTCTGAATGAACACGTTGTTCCCGAAAGTGCCAGTTCATCCTCGCCTCGAGCGCATCGACGCTCGAACTTTCTTTGTCGAACTGCCGAGATAACGACGCACTCTAGCGATAAGCAGCTGCCCGCGACCTTGTCGAGTCGAGTCTCACCGCACCCGTTTTCGCCGCCGAATCGCCGAGCCTGCTTTTCTGCTGTCGACGCTCTTCGCATTTATTTTGGTTGGCACAGGTTCGCCTATCAAACCTTTATTTTTCAGTTCACTGCTCGTCTCGTAGTCACCTCCGTTTCACGACAATATGTGTCCCATAGAGGACATTAAAAACATATTTTCACTAGAGTTCGGTGTCTTCTTAAGCATGCTAGTATAGACTGCTGCGCAGAAACATTTTTTTCCTCCGGGCGCGCGCAGCTGGCGAGTCGCAGTCGAGCACGACGTCCCCACGGCGCTGCCGCCGCCGAGCCCCGGCACGCCGCCGTCGTCGTCGCCACCCGCGCCGGCAAGCCAGCTGGCCGGGAGGAGAAGCGCCACTCGCTTCGGCGCTGGGCTCCTCCTCGTGTGGCGGGGGCCGCTCCCTCTCCGCGCCCCACCGCCACCCACATGGAGGTGCTCAGCTCCGGCTCCGGAGCCCGAACCCCACGGGGCCAACGGGAACCCCAGGGGTCGGCATCGTCACTCAGTCGGATACCGACACCCTCCGCCAAGGTAGGCACTCTAAAAGGGTTCCGTAAATGCTCGCCCATTACGCGAGCCCGCGTATAATACAAGATGGAATCCGAGATTCACGAGAAAAAGATGCGTAGCGAATTGCGGGGCAATGTGTGACACGTGAAACATGATGGCGCTCTAGGCTCTGGGCACACTTCGTCAGTTGTTGGGCATGTACACTCGATATCAATTCCTGGAGTGGAGATACCGGCGATAACTCAGGTTTTAAGAATGCGCAACAGGGTGCCAAGTTGCCGTCTGCCGAATGCAGAGCGGATACCCTGCGGGGCTCTCCGCCAAATGGCGCCTCGAGTGACCGCGGCGTGTCGTGACATGCCGGAAAGATACTCGCTTAATAGTCTAAATGGTCTGGGTTCGATTCCCGCCTGGCACAGGACGCTTTTAGACCGCGACAAAACCCTTTCCCCCTACTCAAAAGCAATCGGCGTCGAGCCTCACAACCACACTTTTTTCTGGGCTTCACGAAATGCCGAACACCTAGCGGAAGAATGTTTCGCGTCAGAATTGTTCTATCCACATGTAATGTGACCCAGGAACACGCGAGTCCACGGCGTTTTGCCTGCAGCAGCTGACTGTTTATGGCGAGGTGGAAGCACATTGTTCCTTCACAAACTGAGTCGGGTCCAGGTCGATCTTGGCAAAGTTTCCGGTCTTTGGTCCCCGGAAAGTTATCTCGTGCCCCTGCACGCGAAAGCGGCATTTTCGGTCTCTTTCGTTCATGAATGCAGCCTCGTTCACCGTAACTCAGTCCCGCTGCACAATTGCCGACGCTCTCGGCCACTGATAAAACCGTTGGTTTAAATGCGGTTGAATACTGGTTCCGTGATGATGCCATCACACAGCTTAGCGGGATGTGTGGGGAGAGCTGGAGATCGTCCGGCATGCAGGACACACAGAAACGAAAACATTTTGGTGACTGCATACTGCATTCTATCAATGTCGGGTGGAAGCGCAACTCGCCGATGATGATGGCTGGAAACCGAAACTGTTCAAACCCTCATTTGCTTGTACCCGCAGAAGCTTAGAATCATTTCGTTCTGCACTAATAAGAGCAAACATTTTGCAGGCTGAAGTTGCAAAAAAAATGTATGTCATATAGCGGGTTTTACGGTGCGTATTTGGGCTAGTTGGTAACAGTGTTATGGAATTGCCACTCCGGAGTTGGAATGATTCCGGAATCACTCCAAATTTCGTCGACCTGGAATGGAATGGGAATGGAATGGGCCAAATTCTTTATATATATATATATTTTTTTACGTTCAGCAATACCGAGCCAGTCAGCGAGTCAGTTGTTCAGAAATAAAATGAGCGGAAACTGCAAACCCGCGTAAGGCCCTAACAGACTTATACGCAAAACAAAAATGCAGTACAAAAAATGCGTCAACGGAAAGAAACAAAGGGGAGGGGGGGGGGCGTGTGGTGCCTTTTATTAGTGAAGTTCAACACATATCCGAATGCGTCTGAGCCTGTAATATTGCACGCTCAAGGGCAAGTGATCAGTCGACCGGAACGTGACCCCTGCTCTGGTGATCCGATACCCAGGAAGGAGGCCAGACGTGGCCTCGCTGTGCGGACCCAGACTTCACATACCTGTTTAAATGATGCTAGGCGAAACTTGAGGACTGCCGCTCATGCGTTGGAGGCGGAGGGTCGGCAGGTAGGACCGTCACAACAGGGATGCCACCGTATCGATTTTTCAACCGTAACAGAAGATAAGACATGTGCTTCAGGATGTTTCAGGTGGTCCACTTTTCTCGAAAGTTCCAAATCCAACTGGCTGCACGATCTTTAACGAGGTCACCTACAACGAAAGTATGTATTGTCCTTTCATACAGCAGCGTGGGCAAAGTTTCATGTTCAAGGCCACACCTACAAATACAAGAATACCAGTTCATTCCACAATGACATCATGTGACCACTGTTGACAGGGAGCGCCCTTATTGGACAGGAGGGTTGTGATGTTTTGATGGGATTTACTGAGGGTCGAAGTCTTTTCGCATCACTGGTCAGACAGGCAGGGTGCCAATGAAGGGACCGCGGTCAATCCTTGATGGAACGTTGTTCGAACCCATTGAAGACTTTCTTCCGGAACCACTACCTTCAATTGGCAGTGCCAAGCCTGCGGGCAAGTAACTTCGGTACAAAAAAAAAAACTTCCACTTCAAACTTAAAGTTTCATCTCAGTTGTGCGTCTCAAAAATTTGAAAAATGTATTGCATTATCAGTATTTATATTTCTGCCCTCTCTAAAATGTATTCTTGTATTTGAATTTCCGAAATCTTTTTAGCTCTTTTAAAATGTATTTCGATATCTCGCGATACATTTTTAGATATATATTTGAGATCAGTATTATAGCTACCATTTTTATCTATACCAGTATTTGTATTTCCAAAATACAGTTTGCATATTTCTGCCCAACCCTGCAAATGCAGCTGTCAAGTGATACTTTTAACGTTTAGGAATTAGAGGAATGGAATGGAACGATTCAGCCATTCCAGGAGTGGGAATGGGCCCAGTGTCCCCATTCCTAGGAGTTGAAAGGAATGGAATTATCAAAAACTCTAATTCCTCGGAATGGAATTGGAATGGAATGGGAGTGCCCATTCCGCAACACTGGTTGGTAATTCATTATAGAGGATAAAAGCTCTAAAAAAGACGGACAGAACACTACAGAGCGCTCTGCAATGTCTGTCATTATTCTGCTCCTCCGTTGTTTCAGCGCTTTGTGTCTACCGTTGCGGCACCCATTCCTACTCGGTGAAGCTTGGCCGGTCCTGCACCGTTGGCCTATTTGTGTTCCAACCGTTGAGCTCCTCGAAGTCGCTTTACTATGTAGGAGCTCAAATAGATGCAATGAAAGACGCATTCTCTACGTCGGTTTTAACGAAGAATTTGTTTTTGGCGGGGGATCCCGAAAAGACACGTAACATCACAAGCAAACGTAACATCACGGACAAACGTCGCGCTACGAATAGGTGTAAGCTACGGACAGACGTCACATCACCGACAGATGTCGGATCACTATTAGCTGCGACACTACGGACATATGTATGTAACATCACAGATAGAGGGTCCATTCTTTTCCCGCTAAATTTTAGCAGGCATCCATTCCCGCCGAGTAGTCACCAAGTGAGGCTCTGACAGAAGCATAACTCGTGTCAGAGTCTCGTTTAACTTCAAAACTGGAAGGAGACACGGGAGTTTGGCTCGTTGTAGAGCTACGTAGGCAAGGTACTTGTAGTGGCATTACTATAGTGTTTGAAATTCGTCTTCAGCTGGCGTGTTTACTGTCGTGTCCCACCCATGCAACGTTGTAGTAAATGCATTAGTTGAAGATGCGCCCCAGGCTTCATGAAGGCTGATTCACACGCTCGCAACCGCTTACGACCACGTGCCTTAAAATCTCCTACGACGAGAGGACATGCTTTCACCGCCTGTCGGGTAGCCGTAGAGGCATTTCCATACTCTATTTTATTCCCGCATCGTTTCTCTATTTTCTGGCTTTCAAAATTTACGACAATATTATAAATCACCATTTCTCACGGTTAGATGCGTACATTTAATCTTGCAAATACCGCAAAACCCTCGCTCTAGTGAAGTGCAGTTCCACGGCCACCTCATAGACGGCCACAGCATGTTTGCTCGTTGTAAAAAATTGCGAGAACTCGGTCGTAAGCGAACGCGAATGTGCGAACGGGCCTTCACGTTATGAGCCCCGCACAGTTTGTCGAGATGCAAGCGCCGGCGTTTGAGGGGTGCTTGGCACGTGCAGGTTCCGGTGGAAGTGCCGGGGCGAGTGGTGCGACGCCACAGTGGGCGGCGTGAGCGCGAGCACGCGTCTTCGGCCGGACATTCGGCGACCGAGCAGTGTTCGGCCTTGCTGGTCGCTGGCACCACCCAACAGCCGCAGCAGCAACCTCAGCAGCAGCAGCAGCAACAACAGCAACAGCAACAACCGACCCCACAGGCAGCCATCTCCTCCTTGTGAGCCTCGCTTGTCCTCTCTCATTCTGTGCTCTTTTGTCTGGGGGCAGCGGCCTTCGAACCTTTGGCGGTCGTCGCCGTACCTCTGTGGCGACGATTGCACATTTGAAGTTGGCGCGTAAAATCCACGTGCCCCCAGGGGGTTTCTGCTGTTTCTTACATCTTTGGCAAACTAGGGTATAAATGTTATATTGGCACCTTGTTTCACCTTGCAGTTGCTATTCATGGTTTAGAAATTGGGCGCTCTGGGCACGGGATATGCATGAAATTGATGGTCGCTTCGCTTGTGCACTGCTTTGGAGGTAGTGGCAATCGGAGCACGGGCTCTTTTTATTTGGATTTTTAACGCTTCTCAGAATTAATCTTGTGGTTTAAAGCTCCTCATCTGACAGAGAAGCTCTATAGACTGGCTTTTCATGACAGCCACCATGTTGAATTCTGATGTAGCTGAGTTGGGGCAAAATAGCATATCACTTATTTTGCCATTTGGAGGGTGCTAGAATTCAAGGCGTCTGTGCCAATAGTTCTGCTTTTTCCTTGGTCCCACTTTTTTTTATTGTAGTTATGCTTAAACTATTTACTTTATTGTCTCCTAAGCCACTACGTCATATTTCAACGTGGCAACCGTCGCACGAAAATTGTCTATAAACTACCTCCGGTTTGGAATTTGAGACTGCCGAAATGTTGCAGAAGTGGATGCGCCAAAATAAAACCGAATGGAAGAAAGGCGACAACATTGCACCTTCAGTATTTTCATTCGATGCTTGCCAACCTGAACAGCTTGCAAGCACTGAACCTGCTCCCCTCAGATAATAATTTGAATAAAAACTGCACATTAATTTCTTTTTTCTTACCATCCGCTAAAAACAATCTAAAACAAAAAAAAACAACTTCACCCATGTTTAGGTGGAGGGTAACAGCCCGGCTGCAGGGTGACAAGCCAGGCAGCAGGGTAACAGGGCACGTGTGCATCTTCCTCTGTGCAGCTATGTGGCCCTGTACAACTACAAGCCGCAGAAGGAGGACGAGCTGGAGCTGCGCAAGAACGAACTCTACTCTGTCACGGAGAAGTGCCAGGACGGCTGGTTCAAGGGCACCTCGCTCAGGACGGGCCTCTCGGGGGTCTTCCCGGGCAACTATGTCCAGCCCGCCAAGTGCGTCCCACACCCCTTGCCTTACAATTTTGAGACCCTCTTTTAGGGCACTAACTCAATCTGTCCACCCTACACCCTCAACTTTCTTGGGCATCTCTCTCTCGGCGCTTCTCCGCTAAATGCTCTAAAATTAGAATTTCAGTTGAACAACAAAAAACAAACATTGCAATGTTCCCCGGAAATATTTTAGATGACTGTCATAAAATATCAATAAGCAGTAATTAAACTTTTGGACGCGTATACATTCACCAACCAGTTTTTCAGTCTTGGAGGGGACCTTGAAATTCTCCGAATAATCAAGCAGTCCGAAAAATCAATTTCAGCCAAATTATCAAATTTCCACACATATTGGCCACTTTCCACTTGCTTGATGTCAAGGTTAAGTTCTCGTGCAACTTCCGCTTCATATTGTTCACTTTTCACTTGTTTGGCGATCTGTTTGATCATGGCACTGTGCTTTGTCGGCGCCCTCGTTGGCACAGACAGCGAAGTTGAAGTTGGCGCCATTCGGCGCTATTTGGAGGCAACAATTAGTCCACCAAGCTTGCTTCAATTCTAAGTCTGTCGACAAAAAACTTTCGCGCTCAAAGACCACAAGAACGGCAAACGGCTGCTCTTTTCACAGTCGCACCCGAAAAGCACGAACCACAAGAACAACTGGAAGAACCATAAGGATGGGCAGACGGCGGCCAGGTTGGCTATAGGCTCTGGGCAGGGTTCCAGAGAGCGCCACCGTCGGTTGGTCGTCAGCGCCACCGTGACCAAATGAGGCAATACTGGGACGGCTAAACTCGGCAGTGCCGCCGGCATACCCTTGCGAGATTACGTTATCACCAACTCCAAGCGTTGTGTTGTCGCGCGTTACGCTACCGACTGTGTTAAGAATCTATCAAACGTTAAATATATAAACGTGCATCCGTGTGTGGTTGCGTCGTTCTGGCATTAGGGAGTTTTAGTAAGTGCCTTCCTCGATAGGTAGAGACAACCCGAAACGGGAGCTAGCAGAACAAAATTGAACGTCATAAAAAAAAGTTCTTTTTTTTTTTTTACGTTGGTTTTATGCGTTTTAAAGGGGTACTCCGGCCGTTTTTGAGCTACCTAAACAAATTGCATTTTCTGACTACCCGGACTTCAGTCGTCACGGTATGCTATTTATTTTCTCGAAATTCAAAATAGCAATTGAGAAAACCGTAAATGAAGATGATGCCGAAACCAGCATTCAAATTTTCGCGCGCTCTTCGGTGGTGTGACGTCACACATGGTACAGACTTTCAGGTCGTGCATGTAGTCTTAAACAGAGTATTTCGAGTGTTTTTTGCGTGCTTCTCAGTGAATCAGTTACCAAACATTCTTTTCCCACCATCAAACCTCTTGTAATCAGTTGGGAACATGGCTTACTGCTGCTAACTGCCCACTTTGTACCATTTCTGTCGTCACACTTCAATGTTGCCAGTAGGGGCTCCCGGTTTGAGAAACACGATGAAAACGAAATTCGAAAATTCAATAACTTCGCGAATGTTTTTTCTTTTCACACAATACTTTGAGAACTCGTAGAGCCATGTCTATCGCTGTGTTGAGCCAATTTTGAGGCAAATCAGCGACCATGAAAAAATCGCCGGAGTACCCCTTTAAGGTAACAGAAGCGAAGACTTGGTCGAGCTTCCCTCCTCTACAAGAGAGCACTGCAAAAGCGGAACTAAAAACGCCCCCCCCCCTTTCTCTCTCATCCTTACCCACCCTTTTTTTTCAAGTGAACTCTTCCTGCATGAATAGCTGACCTCATTTTGGTGATCAGCTTGTTTCCAGTCCCCTCGTCGCCGTGTTGAAGACGATTGTGGTGTCCGAGGCATGTGTTTTTCGTGCAAGCTCGCCGTAGTTTGGACGGTGTCGTACGCAGGTGCTCGGCGCAAGCTGATGCTCGTTCTCGTCGATTGAATATGCTGTTCACTTTTACATAGAACAGAAATAAACGCCGCATGAATAACCTTTTCTCGTGGGGTCAGTACATTTTTTATTACTATTTCTTGAGTGGACTGTTTTCTCGCAGAGGGGACGAAGTTAGAAACGTATAGACACGGGTCGAAATAGAGCAACCATCTTAGGCAGCTACGCGATCATGCCAAAGGCGCAAACGACAGTTTGTTCTGTGATCGGCAAAGCGGAGAAAAGGCTTGCTTCGGTTTTCAGTAACTATGATCAAACGCCCACAAAACATTGTTCAATCAAGGTGTGTCCGCGGAGCAGAGAGCAATGAGAGTGTCAAAGGATTGATGTGATTCTAGAGTCGTCGCATCGAATACAAACACAACGCCAGGCTTCGAGCACATTAATTCCAAATATCAAATAGCACATTTAGAAATGCATCTCAAGTCAGGCACTGTGAACGGAAAGCTTATTTTACACGCTTAATGGCATTTATTCATCTCCGATGGCGTTGTATTTTCCACGGTTTCGACGGAAACCTGCGGAGCTTCACGTCTGCTAAGCTTCCAGGGACCAGGGTTGCGACAGTCCAATACGCAACAGTGCCTACAGCCGGCGTTTGCTTTTCTGCGACATCCGATAGCAATGTTAAGAATAAAAGAGCAAAACGCATGAATCAACACCTTCAAATTGATGCGTGAACAGCCCCACGAGCAAGCAGGCTGGTGAAAGGGCCTTCTCAGTGTTGCAAATACTTTGAGCTAGATGGCGTAACGTGTCACACCAAACTTCACTGCCCGGAGGGTATAGCATAACCGGAAAACCTGGCTATAGCCTCAACCCAGCTGGTTTATTGCGTAGGATGTGGTATCGAGGCTACAGGGCAAAATCAAAACAACCAAAATGGGGGCGACTAAGCTCGCGGCACTATCGCGGCAGCTGTTTTGTGGCTGTAAACCAAGGAAATCACGCGAATTAAATAAAAAAATCTAGCAATAAGCTTTATCGCGTCCAAAATTTCGGTCAATGCTATACATTACCTCTATGGGGTGAGTGACGGTTTGGCGAAAACGTCCGAATAATCGAGCATGTCCGAAAAATCGGTCAGTGACTGTAGCTTTTATTTCTACAGAAACTTAAGAGTAACTCTAAAAGTTTGTGATGCTAGAGCACTTCACGTATGCAACACAAGTGCCTAGCAATTCGCCATGAATCCTGCTGGGACACGGGTAATGGCGTCATCTCCTGACCGCTCAGATCAAACGCCGCTGGCTTCCACGTTGGCTTGGTGGGCCTTCAGCAGCAGCAGCAGCAGCAGCAGCAGCAGCCGGCGACCCGCATCCCTGCACCGACCTCCCCAGGCCGCGCTGCGGCATGGTGGCCCAGCCCGCAGCGGTGCCCGTGCCCTTCCCGACGGTGGCGGTGGGACAGCAGCAGGGGCAGGCACCGCCGCTTGGCGAGTGGGCGCTGGCCACGCCGTCGCCGCAGAGGATGCCACCGTCCACCACGCCCAGCCCCATGGGACACAAGCCTCCCGTAAGCGCATGTCCGAGAGTCGTGCCCGGAACCCGCCTAGGGGACGTGGCCCACGATGCCTTCCCCACCGGAACGTCGTCGCTATGCTCCGCACGCCCGATGCTAGCTCCGCCTTAGGAGCATGCTTTCTGCCCTTGCTAATGCAAGTGGGAGCACGCACGGGCACGCGCAACCAAAGCACCGCGGAAGCCAGCGAAGTCGCGCCACTGGCGGAGGTTCTAGTCTCAGGTTGAGGGTGAACGGCGCACAGTCAAACCCATTTTATTAAACTCGGAAAAAACAGTCTACCAGTTCGCTATAAGTTTTAATTGATTTGACAGCAAACAAGCACGCCAGATTTAGAAAAGTCATTTACTATCTAAAAACGATTTTCTGCTGACACATTACACAACCACGCGGCTTTTCAGTGGCCGCTTCTTCGTTTTTTAAGGTCTCACCAGCTCACCCTCTCGCCTCTCCCTCCACAAAAAAATCTTTTTTTTTTTTTTTTCCTTGGGCGGTTGACTCAATTTTTTTGGAAGAAAAAAAAAGCCAGCTTGCAGAGCAAAACGGCGCTCTTGGCAGTTCAATCTGGGAGACGCCGCAATTTTCGTTCGATGTAACTGCATTTTTCGCTATGCGTTTTCGTTGCAGTTACTAGTCTGTTCAGAAATAGTTCCATACAAGGGGTAGTTCAAATTAACTGGGTTCGATATTATTGGATTTGACCGCATAGTGGATCCACGCACCTACCTTACCTCAGCACCGCCGCCATTGTGTCCCGTAGCAACACCGAGCCGGGCGCGTCTGCTGCCTCGCGGCGGCTCTTGTCGAGCTTCGGCGTGTTTGCCGCTCCGGCGGGTCGGTGACCCACTAGCGATGACGTCACTCGTGGGCCTTCTCTTCTCTCTGGTATTGCTGCAATGCGCCACCCACTCGTGCGTTAACTGCGTCCTCAAAAGTTTTTTTTTTTTATGTAGTAGCAGACGGGTGACAACGGCAGGGGGAGTCTGAGTTGTTCCGGCGCGAGCTTCCCGCCCTGGACGACGCTCAGGCGTCCCAGGTACCTCGAGCGTGCAGCCGAAGTGCGGCGGAAGGCATGCATTCGAGGCAAGGTGCTCGAAAAATGCGCCCAGTCGTTCTCATTTCATCGGCGACCGTAGCTACGCGTCACCGCGTGGCTACGTCGGCTAAACTTACCCTTGCCGGACTTTATTCGAGCTGGGCCTCGTTGTCGGGCGCCCTACCGAAGGTGGCTCCTGCGGCTTTGCTGGCTTCGGACGGTGCTCCGGAAATGAGAGGGGGTCCCTTTTTCTGAGGTGTGCTAGAGTGGCTTTTGAGATTGCCTTTTTAGGGTGCAAACTGTAACCCCTAAGCACTCTAAAAATGCAAGATTATTATCTTGCAAAAAAAAAAATGAAAATGTGGCCAAATGTTGCGACATTCTTTTATGGTAGGTCTAAAAAATTAGGCATGTCGCGATGTTTAGTCGCATTTTAATAGATCCACGCACGATTGTAGTTTGGGGTTTTCGCTTGAGCCGCAGTCTTGCTGCTAATACGTCGTACAAAAGACGGTCTGCTGACGTCTCTGGCGTGCTTTCTACTCGTAGGACAGTCCTGGTGCGTTTGTCGTACAGAAAATTTGCAGCCACGTTGGAAGCATACATACGCATAAAGCAAACATGCTCTGATCGTGCGGGAGGCGTGTCTGCAGATATAGTTCCGTCATTGTGTCTGTGACGAACACTGAGTCTTTTGCACCACGTATGAGCAGTGCGACCGCAGCATTGGAGCACATAGATAGAGTTTTCGCCATAAAAAGGCAATCTCGAATTCTGCTTTAGTGCCCCCTTAAAGGGACACTGACACCCTCCAAAATTTTTTTTTCCTTTTTTGTCAGGCGATTCATTATGGTGTTGGAATACTACCCAATTAATATTTTGCTACAGAGTCACATATTTTTTTAATAAAGCCAAAAACGCAACTGCGCGAAACCGAAACGGAGAAGTGGAGAGGATAGCGTGAGCGGCGGAAGTCACGTGACTACACCCGACCGTGCGCTTTTTTTTTTCTCCTCTCTCCGCACGTAGCAGACGAAATGCGTTCGAGCGCTGTGGTATTTCTTTGCAGTTATGTTTGTTCCGCTCGCTGTTCTGTACTTCAAGATGAGTTGTTTTGTACATTTAAGTGTCGGCAATTAGTAGTGAGTGCCCGAGTGCCGTGGCGAATTCCCGTGATCAGCTCCGAAAAGAATACTCCCAAGATGTTGCGTGAAGAGTTGCCTCACATGTCCTGCATCTGAAAGTGGCCAGAGTGCACAAGTTTCCGAAAGATCAACGGGTCGGGATCAATGGCTGGCTGCAATTCCTGTAGAACCAGTTGCGCGAAGCTCGGAAAGCGGACGCTACCCGATTCATATGCTCCTTGCATTTTGTGGAAAGTGATATACATTGAGTTCGCAGGTGTCAAAAATGGAATCCATACCATTTAGTTCAGCGACGTATCGTCCACAACGATTTTTTTTTCTGTGATGATTGTAAAAAAAGAAATGTAAACATCGCAGAATGCTTGACAACAAAATATGAACAAATAAATAAAAGGTGCATCCACACCAGGAATTGAACCCGTGCCCTCTGCGTGTGAAGCGGACGTCTTTCCACTGAGCTACTGAAGGAACTCTATTATGCGTAATTATGCAGCGGCTAGACTGTATGTTGGAAGTTTGCTGCCGATTTCCCTTCAATACATGCACTCCCGGCTTGAAGTCGAGCAGCACCACGCATAGGGCACATTCGCACCTCGTAAAGTAACCGTACGCGTGCGTATTCAACTCGAAGTACGCACTTTGTGCTTGACGTTTGAGCGAGCGATGTCTTCAGCCAGGAGAAGGGACGACGGCTCGGCGACGTCTTCGTGCAATCGGCTTGCTGGTCGGGCGTGTCGTACGGGATGAATATCAGTTCTTTTGATCGGTCCGAAATTTCTCTTTCGAAGAAAGACAGAATTCGCCAGTACCGTGAACGACAGTTCTGAAGTAGAGGTCCAACGCCCGTCATCCGCTGCCATCCGCTAGTGCTAGTCCCACGATACGCGAAACGACGCCATGTTGAGAATTATGCAGTGAACGCACAGAAAGCTTCCGGTTGTCTGTGCTACCTTTTTTTCAATCAACGTATTTGCAGCTTTTTTGAAGCCACAAAAAATGGGTTTCATATTTTTTTCTATTTTTAATATTGACTGTGTGCCTTCAATGAACCACGACTTTGATTAAATTTGGTGGTCGCATCGATACCTTAGAAAACGGCCCGTGACCACGGAAGAGAGAGTGAGCGAGACTCGAACCGGCCAGTTCTTGATCGGCGGTTTTCGGGCGGAAAGAAACCGAATTTCGAGCCGCAAATTCTGTTCTGGGTAGTTGGGCTCTCATATGTCACGTACAACTAAAAACCTCGGCGAGCATAAATACCCTGTCAGTGTCCCCTTAACTACTCGCACGGGCGTGGATTATCGAAACAAGACGACGTTTCGGACACAGATGCAGCAACTGGGCGTGGCCAAGGCGGTCCCCGTGACGACCTCGGCCGCCGGCCCACCAGGCCCGCACGTCCCGTCCCAGCGGGGAGGAGCAGGGCCCTGGCTGCTGGCCTGGCCCCCGCAGGGTGGCCCTTACGGGGCCACGCCCCCTGGGTGCCGTCCTCTGCCTGTGCTGCCACGCCCACCCGGTCCCCTCCCCGCCAGGCCACGCCCCCGACTGCTGCGACCCCTTCGTCTGGGGCCGCGCCCCGGCAGTAGTGCAACGGTCGCGGGCAGCCAGGGGGCGTGTCTCCAGGATGCTCCTCCTCCACTCCGACTGCCCTGCCTTCAACTGCAGCCATGCTGCACATGGAGAAGGTGGGTGGAGCTCCTCTCTTTGCAGAGTTCTGTAGTCGCTGAGCTTCAGTTGTCCCGCCTCCGGCGCTAGTTCCCTTGCTTCAATAATGCTTTGGCATCTTGTAAGCCTCGAGTGTGCACGCACGACCAAAGTATGTGTGAAAGCAACGAGCCCATGCTGAAGCTTGGGAAAAAGCAGTCTGCCATTCGGTCCCCCGTCAGCGACTCTGATTCTGGTGGCGATTTTGTAGTGTATAACATGGATTCTATACTTGAAAGCAGTTCTGGCAAAGGAAGTTTGCATTCACCAGGTTTTGCATACTGAACAGACTGACCTTAAAGGCCGACGGAAGATAACGGGGGAGGAAGTGCTGCGCCATTGTGTGCCAATCCACTTTCACTGCCCCATCCCGCTCCCTAGCGTAAATATTGCGACAAAACTAGCAAAAGAAGAAAAAAATTATGTTTTTAATGCAGTTGATTTTTGTTTGATGAAAACAGGTGTCAAGTGCTAATTTCCCTCTAACGAGAATGACCACAATTTATTCCAGACCAGGTAAATAGACGTAGTGTTTCGTTTCATGTCCTCACGTTGATCAGCTGTCAAGCGCCAGAAGCAGAAGGAGAACCGCGCAAGTTGGTTGTCCGTCGTTGGTTTCGAACTCGAGGAAAAGTAAATGCTTTGATTGTTCAGGAATATACCGTATTTGGTCGAATATGAACTACCGTAAAATACCGAGCATGCGCCCTCACTTAAGCAAGCCCCTCCCCCCCCCCTTCCCCTCCACATCTTCCGGTTGTAGGGGTGTACGTCGGCCTTTAAGCGATTCACGCTTGCGTTGATCGAAGCATGTGGTGAAGAGTCATGGGAACCACCTCGAATTTTACCGCCATTTGCCTCGTGTCTGGTGGTATCTCAAATTGGAAGAGCCTTCACATTATATGGCGACACTCTTTCCCAAGTCTCAAATCCTTAAGGTTGCACATTCCACGTTGATGACACCGAGCATAAGGTGTCCGCACAATTGTCTTCCGTTTCTTCATTGAAACTAAAGGCTACGTCCCCTGTAGACTCATGCTGGAACCCTTCCTTCGAGAACCTAGTTTTTGAAAATTGTTAATTTTGGGAGGAGGGCTCATAAATGGTTTGCACATTTAAGAAGTTGAAAAGGTAGCTGCGATTCACGAGCGTCGGAGGCAGAGCGGCGAAGCGAGCAGAGAGTGCTGAGCGCAGCCGCGGGTGTTCAGCAGAAGGAGCGCAGGGAGAAAGACAAGATGAGCCTGATGAAGCGCCTGACGAGCAAGCGACGTTCCCGGTCCCCGCCTCCCCCAACTTCTCCTGCGACAACCCGAGCTTTGTGGACAGCTCCTCGGCCGCCGGCTCGGGGCCGTCTCAGCAGCCTTCCAACGCTGCTGCTGTGACCATGCCCGTCGTGCACATCAGGTGAGGTGCACTCGCGACCCTTCCCTGTCCTTGTACGGAGACTCATACGTGTTTTATATTTTGTAAAATAAATTTACTTCTTTTTCAAGTTTTATGGCTATTAAAAATGTTTAAATCTTTTATCATTTTAGCTAGGATTTCACCCTGTTCTTCCCTCTTTTTTAAACTAAACTATAGCCATCTCGTTGCCCATAAGTACGATCTACAAATCAAGATCTTTGTTTTGGCTCTAAGGCTATCAACAATCGTTCTCGCCAAAACCAGAATGCTCCTGCTAGTTACATTTGTCTGTGGAATGGTACTGCGGTGAATTTCGTATATTGACGAAGTGTAGAAAGGATGTTGCGGAGGCCCTCGAAAGCTACGGGCAGAAATCGGGTTTAAAGTCTAGCAGCCAACCGCGCGCGCGTTTCGACACCAACGCTTTTGAGAGCGCGGGTCTAAAGCACGGGACTGGTGCACGTTCTGAGGCACGGCACTGTTGTTCGAGGCGTCATTAAAAAGACCATCCAGACGCTTTTCTCTGTTCAGCTCTCTAGGCCCTGCCTGCAATGCACAACAAAAAGGTACTGCAACGAAATTCTATTGCCTATTTTATGATCTAAATGTCAACTACATTCCGACCACACCAGAGATGCACCAATTTTTTGTTTGAAAAGACAGTGCAGCATTATTTAAAACGAATAAACCGGTGACCAGATTGCACCTGGTGGGTGTTCTGAATATCATTACATGAACTTCCCATAAAAGCAGCACCACTTTGACTAAGTATGGCGCCGAGCTCCGATCGCACGTAGGCGGTCAGACTCGCCCGAACCGGATTTCCCTTCTCGCCCGCGTTTATTCAACTCCTGTGGGGAATGGGGAGAGGGCATCTCAAACATCCATGTTGTAACACGTTGACGCTACCAAGTGGCAAAGCTCAATATTCATGCCAGCCTCGCCGTAGCCTTGCCTGTGCAGTTAAACGTGACGTCACAAACACCGTAGAGGTGCCGGATCCCCCAAGACAGGTCGCGCTCTTCGATGGCAGCTCTTCGAGCGCTTGCTGGAATCGGCCGTTTGGAATAAAATTAATACAAATGTATGATTGTCGTTAGCAGATTTTGTTCATCGTGTTTAGCTTATTTCTGAACGTGAGAGGTATATTTAAATTTTTATTTCAGTATCCAATATTTACATAACATATCGAGGATATGTTATGTAAATAGAAAGAAGGTAGAAGTACATACATATATGTTGATACACCTGTCGTCACCTAGGCTACACATGAGCCGGGATACACACCCTTCAACCCGTTTACATAAATTTATCAAAAAAATTGCAGTGGCTTAGCTCGGCTATCACAGGATATACGTAGCGTGAGCTTATGCGCACAAAATGAGAGGCGCTATCAAGCGGCTCGGGTGCAGCGTCAGAACTGGGCTACTGCGCAACGGAGGCGGACAGCTGGGCACGCGGCGGCACGAGTGCGTCTGCCACGGCTATGACATCACTCCTCTGGAATGTGCAGACCGGCGAGACGCACGCGGTGGCGGTGGAGCACGCGGCGGCGGCGGCTCCGGCGCGCCAGCTGTGTGCCGTGTGACGTCACTGCTCCTCGCGCATGCGCAGACTGGCGAGGCGCTGCGGTGGCGGCGGCGGAGTACGCAGCGGTGGCGTCTTCGGCGCGCCAGCTGTGCGCCGTGTGATGTCACTGCTCCTTGCGACTTGCGCACCACGGAGCACGGCTCATTATGCGAATTACGCGAAACTGCTCAACCTCGGCCAGTGTAGCTCGCGCTACAAAAAGCGTATCTCAGCATTATACGATGCAATCGACGTGTTGCTGACACACTGGGGCCCCCTGTTCCTGATAAAGTATGCCTCTTGTGCGTCGCGTGCTCTTTGATTCTTGCTTCTATCTAAAATCTTTTTGTCACCGACAGGTGACAAAAAGATTCTAGATAGAACCAATGATACACAAAATACACATGATAGGTGTATCAACATATATATTTCTACTTCTATCTTCTTTTTTAAAATACAGTTGCGAGTAGCGCCCGTGTTTGTTTTCTTTCTCTTTTGTTCGTCTTTTAGCGCTTTTAACCATGGTTCAAAGCAGTCAGCACCAACTAGCTCAACAACAAGTACTTTTACCCCTTTAATGTGCAACTACGTGCCATCAGCAGATGGAGGGGTTCCTGGGCCATCAGTCAAACAGGCTTTCCTCAAGAGTGAAAAATTTGAGAGCTCCCTGGTCACAAGGGAGGGTTTGTGAAAGTGTGTCCGCTTCCCCTTGCAGGTCCGGTTCGTGCCCTAGCGAGGCGCTCGGGACTCAGCAAGCGCTGCACAAGAAGACGAGCTCCCTGGATGGCAGCGACAGCCTCAAGACTAGGCCCAAGCAGCCCGCGCCCCTCGTCAGGGAACGGTGAGGCTGGCACCTGCCGCCTTTCGTAGCATTGCCGTCGGATTACGCCTCATCTTTCGGATTAGAGTTTGCATCCCGCCTATAGTCCGCGGGAGCCGATTTCGGACGAAAAAATTAAGTTTTCCTCGGGTAATTCGTATTTGGTGCTTAGTCTGCCCCTAGGGCTTAGTCTGCACGTGACCAATTGTCGTATACATTGTACCTTGTCAAGGGCCCACTTTGTTAGCTCGCGAAGGAACTTGTGTTACGCAAAAGTCACCACTAACAAACTCTGTTATTCACGAAATTGATCGTGCCTTGTCGTCGTGAACGATCTAGAAAAATACAGACCCTCGCATGGTTCGTGCCTGTAGCTAGCCTGCTCCGCGTAAAATTCCACCTTTTAAACGTCTACAGTCCGCGGGCCATAGTCTGGAAAATATGATACTTAGTTTTGTTCCACGGATGAACACGAAATCTGGCATAGACTTAGAAACCCAGGATCGGGGAGAACAAAGGGGGACGGAAAACCCCTCCTTTTTCCGCCCACTCCCGGGCGTGTCTATCTTAAAGTGGCTTGTCCGCGCTCGCTTTAGTTTGGAGAGACGTGAGTTACTGGCGTCCGTCCGTCCGCATTAATGGCGGGAAGTTGGTCTGCTTGGAAGCGTGGCGCTTGCCGAACTGACCTCCGGTTCGATGTGCGTCGCAGATTCCGCTGCATCGTGCCTTATCCGCCCAACAGCGAGTACGAACTGGAGCTGAAGCAGGGCGACGTGGTGTACGTCCACAAGAAGCGGGAGGACGGCTGGTTCAAGGGGACCCTGCAGCGCACGGGCAAGACGGGCCTCTTCCCCGGCAGCTTCGTCCAGGGCTTCTGAAGCGCCCTCAAACGCTTTTCTTGCCTGTTGGCGGGAAACCGAACGGCGCCTGCAATGCAGACGACCACTCCAGTCCACGAACAAAATGGCACCTCAATCGCGGCGTACGTCGATGGTGTTGGTTACGAAGCCGAAAAGCTCCGTCGCATCGAGAAATAGCCGAAATTAGTTTTTCCATTCGTCTGCCGTTAAATACTCGTCTACCGTAAATTACTTAATTTTTGCGGGCTCAATATTTCGCGAGTTTAGCCTAGTAAGTTTTGGAAATATTTCGCAAACACGAAATTCCTCGGTTTGGAGTGATGTGATACATATTTCTTACCACGGGGTCATTTATTTGCGCCATAAGTTTTCCGCAATCATTTTTAGGTCGCGAAATTTGTCAAAATTACATCGTTTACAGTATCTATTTTTGCCAGCTGCTTAAAGTTGTCATCTTTAGAGACTGGAATCTGAGGAGAGGCAGTTATCAGAGATGCTGGGAAAAGGAACACAAATTTGGTCACAATTTTACTACTGGTTCAAAGGGGTGGTGTACCTGCCTTGGCATTTCAAGGTGTTGACAAGATACATAGACCAGCTTTACACTATTGCCGACAGTTCTCGGAAGACCACTAAAGTGGCAGTGGGACAACGGTGCCACTTGCACATATAAAGACTGGCAAAGTTTGTTGTTTGCACGTTTCGAAAATGTAATTCCAGTCGAAGCAAATGTTGAAGCAAAATGCGGTAGTAATGTGAGATATAATTAATCCGATAACTGACTGCCGTCGGGCCTAACTAACTGCCATTAGGCTCCGTTGATTTCGCCAAAATTTCCAATGTAGTTCAGTCGGAGCTCAGAAAGAAGACCGCAGGAGTCGTGATGCAACGAAGCAGGGCCAGTTCCTGCGCTGCGCAGATTTGATTTTCTTGGCCAAGGAGACTGGAACCTGGAGGTTACCTGCTTTTCTTGTTCTGTCGATGACCGTAGTGCCGTCATCACACAGCCTACCAAGCTGTAGTAGAGGAACTTTTCTTCACCTTCAGGAACGAAGACAAAAAATCGTACCAATTGGTTCCCCCTTTTTTTTTTTCTTTTATCGGAGTGGTCTTTGCATTGCAGCACCTTTGGAATTGCCGTGGCCTCGCATTCTTTTTGGGGGCGATTGTTAGGAGAGCGGTTTTCTGCTGCTTCCCGCGTTGTTTCGAGTCGTCCCGCCGTTTCGAGTGGACCTCGACGTTCACCGGAAATCGGTGCCGGCCTGACCCGTTTGAAACGTCTGGTTCTCCCCTCAGGCCGGTGTGTAGAGGAAGAGCAATACGGGGGTCGCAAAGATTGGGCACGCCCGAGCCAGGCCTCGTGTAACATAGTTTCCCCTGTACATAGCAGTCCCTTTCCCCAATCTGTCGACGAATCTCGGAACAGTTTTCGGACGCATAATTTATGAACTCGCGAAACATCTTTACAATGTCTGTTTTCTCGTCTCTCGTTTTTTGTTCTTGGAGCGTCCCTTCCGCGTTGCGTTCCCCGTTCCTGCAAGACCAAACTCTGGTGCTCGTAAGACGTTTTTTCCCTGTAAATAGCGACTTCTTCGAATCTCGGTGTTTTTAACGAATTAGGGTGACGACGTTGGCGGCTGTGTTTTTTCGGAGATGCTGTACGTTTTTGTCGCGTTAACGCAATGCTCACGTTCCCTTTCGGGCCACTCCGTCGGGAACCGGACTTTTCGTTCCCGCGTTAAACTCGTTTACGTGGACAGAGTTTGAATCTGGAATGGTGGTTTACACTTTTGTTTGTCTTACCTAATTTCGTTTACAAATCGTGCTTTCACCTGTCACAATTATACGCCGCTCCTGCAGTTTTGATTTCCGGGTTGTAATTCAGCATTTATGCTTATGTGATCGGTTTACCGCGGTTGACCTCGGGCACTGGAAGCTGCAGGGTTGTTCAAATCTTTCATTTTCACGATTTGATGGTAAAGTTTCCCAGTGTGATTAGAGACTGCAGGAACCTTGTTACCAAACTCGTGCGAAGAGGAGAGCATGGGGAAGTTTGCGCATTCGTCGTGCTTCTCAAGCTCACTGTTGGAAGCATTTAGAAGAATCTTAGGCAGAAGACATTTCTGGACAGGATCAGTGTATACCTGACTCAATCCTTGAAAAGAAAACATTCAGAAATCAGGTGCATCCACACTCGAATCAAAATGAGACCCTGCGTTTATTTCATGCTTTGCTGTCGGAGGTGAAGACGGAACTTTAATTTTTCTCGATGCAGCGCTTGTCCGCGATTGCGGTGTGACTTCAAATATCGAGTCGACTTTATGAATGCTGGTAAGTTCTATCCAGTTTTGAAATTTGAGGGGAAGATGGTTGGGTGCTTTCATTGGCACTCGTGGTTGCTCTGTATTTTTGCGATATAGATAAGAAGTTTCTTGGGTAAATTATATGTTCAATTGGTTGTTGGCTTCTAGCCTCAAGTCGTTGGGTTACGAGAATTGGATATGGCAATAGCGGTTCCTCACTTTCTGTTGACATTCTTTGTCGCAAATCATCCCTAGCCCAGTTATTCCATGCAAACAGGACAAACTACGAGGGTTCGGTGTTTGTTCATAATCAAGTTCACCATTTTTGGTTCCATAATAATGTTTTCTACCCAAAGAATCAAACGTCTTTTTTTCCAAGTACAACAAGCTTTGTTGAAATTGCTCATTGACGAGTGCAGGCATTTAAAAGAACTTTAGGGTGTTGATAATCGCGTGACAAATCACCCCCGAACGAGACAAACTCTCGTCTTTGGAGTAGCCTTCTCTCGGTTTTGAGGACTTTTTGAGGTAGCGATGGCCACAACAAGTCTGACCTTGGATTGTTCAGGTATCGAAACTCTTCATTTGAACAGTGAAAGATACAGGCTGTGAATAGTGAATGGCATGACTGGCACAGAGCTGCATACAGGTATGGAAAAATGGGGTGTGACAGAGAGGTTTAATCTGACATTTGTGAAAAAAATCTCAGCTGCTTTGAAAGGAAAAGTTCTGTTCTGATCAAAAGTTTACTAGCCTAGTATTTTTTTGCAGAGCATTGTTTGTCACTGTGCTGTCAAATATTCTAATCTATTTTATTGGATACTCTCTGTATCAAACAGAAACTCGTCTCTGCACATCTTTTTTTTCCCTTCATATTTATTGTAGGAACAGTTTTTGTGTCCCTATTTTCACTTATTTATGTATTTTCCCTACTTCCACTGACTATGACTATGTTATTGTTGTTGGAACCTTCCGTTATCCTGTCTGTAATATTTGAAGAAGCCACATGAACTGTGTGGATTCAGATTTGTGCAGAAGGTAAAATATACAAGGGGATTGCAGCTAAGAATGGCCATGTTTTCTTTGACTTTTTTTTTTTTTATGTTGGGCCATACTTTCTGCATCAGTTTCACTTGATTCATATTGACATTGAACACATTTGTTTATACCTTAGGTTCTGTCTCGTCATGCTAGCTTGAACTGGCTCGGTTGTAATATATGTAACGCTGCTTAAAACTGAAGCTAATATAATACTCTGGATTTTGCTGCATCATCACCCAGATTGTGCGCACATGCTCACGCACACACCTCAACATGTACATAAAGGTTCGGTGAATGCGAACGGCAGGAGTGTGCGCCGAGGAGCCAGCGCACTCAGATGTGCCAAAAGTGGAACCGCCGTGTCAGCACACATTTATTTTTTTCGCACGCCACTCAAACTTTGCATTCCATTGCGGCATCTCGTTTCCAAGATGGCGCCCCCAGGGGGTCTTCCATCGCGGGCTCCACGACGATGAGGTGTGTCGTGCACGCACCTTAACGCAACACTCACTGAAACGATGAAGATGTATGGCTGGAATTGTTTTGTTTCACTCGAGTCACACACGCCACACGGTTGTGATCAGACTGGCAATGCCAAGTCACTCCTTCCCCCCCTCCCCCATCCCCCCTTGACAGGCATTCGTCGGTTTGACGACTGACTGCCAGTGTGTGTTTTACAAATCATTTGTGTTGAAATAAAACTGTTGATATGTATACAGTGTGTAGTTCTGATTGTGAAGCTACCAAATTACAGCTTCAAGGTGTTCAACTCTATAATGATAAACCCGAGACTGGGAACAATCATTGATTTTAAACTGCGCTGCCAGGAGGACAAAGACAAAACTGAGACAAGGGAATAACGACACGAGCACTAGAAGCGCAAACTAACAAATGTTTATTTTCTCATCCCACAGGAGAGGAAAACACTTGCAAAGATAGAACATAAAAGAAGGGGTGAAACCTTATCTCAGTTTTGTCGTTGTCCTCCTGGCAGCGCAGTTTTAAATCGGTGATGAGCGACCAACTAGCCCTCACGCAAACTTTGTAGAACTGGGAACAGACAAGGAAACAAACAGTCATGCACACTGTCTCAAAACACAGCTACTGAATTGATTTCACATCGTCACATTTATACCATTGTCCACCATTTCCAAAACGTTGCCAGTCTCTGGTTTATCTTTATGGAGTTAGTTCACCAGCTTGCCTGCGGTGTTTTATTTTCATTGTTGAATGTGTTAGGATACAAAATCATTATTGATACAGTCATCTGCTTGTAGGTAAGTCTTAATGATTGTAGTTTCTAGGGTTTTGTCCAAAATACTCTTTTCAAAATTTTTCTTCCTTTTTTTTTTTTTACAAGAATTTTGAATATTGTAAACTGAAATGTGCAAGGTACTTGGTCAATTGCACACCTGTCGTACGTCATGACATCCACATGCAAGAGTAGTTCTTTAGCAGACCTTTAATTATCTCTTAGCAAAAAATTCAGCACTGCTACAAGGGGGACAAAGGGCAAACACAAAACTCCAAACACTTCTAGGTGACTAGTGCACGATGGAAAAAATCCGCCTCGTCCTGGTATCGAGCCAGGGACCTCTCCATTTCCAATGGAGCGCCTTTGTCCCCCTTGTTCCCCTTCTCCAAGGATTATTTTCGTCATTTTTGTCCAGCTCGCTCGCTCCTTTGCATTTAATTGCATTATCATCATAACCTTAAACATGCAGGTTGTCACCCTTGGTGTTAGACTGGTGGCAGCTGATCAAACCCATTTGCTCTACTGACGTCTAAGTCCTGGTTAGCTCGGTAGAGCGCTCCACTGGAAATGGAGAGGTCCCTGGTTCGATACCAGGACCAGGCGGATTTTTTCGGTCATGCACCAGTCACCTAGCTGTGGTTGGAGATTTCTGTTTTTCCTTGTCCCCCTTGTTCTCTTTCCCCAGGGAATATTTTCGTCATTCTTATCCAGGTCACTTGCACCTTTGCATTGAATTGCATTATCAACAAGAGCTAATGGAATTGTCCAACAGCGTCAAAAGCGTAAGCCACTATGGAGGTGGTTCAGCTAGCGATGATAAAACGCCTAAAACATGCACAGAAACCTGTTAGCAATGGAGTTTGGAAAAGGAAATGCTGAGGGCAAGTCGTCTGCTTCTCGCGCAGGGAGTTGCGGTGACGTCAGAACGACGCCAAGCTCTGATTGGCTCTGATTAAAAGGATAGTGGGTAGACCTCAATCCTTGATGGTTTGAGGTCTACCCACTATCTTTTCAATCAGCCAAAGGCAAAGGTCACGTGACCACAGCCTTGACAAAGCTTCAGCAGATGTGGTAAGATGGCCGACCGGTGGCCGCAATCGCGCAGTGGTAAAGTGAACTATAGCAGTGGGCTCGAAGCGGGGAAGTGCAACCCAGCAATTGTCATAGAGGTGAGTGGTGTCACTCAAAAACAATTACAGGGTTTTTTCATCGCAAAAATAAACTGTGCGTCGCGCGTAGTTAATTTCCGCATAGGCCCGAACCAGATTCCACAGTTTCGGCTCGAACCAATATCTTATTCAAAAGTTATATAAGTGACTTTCTGAAAATTTCAATGGGAAGATGGCGGCTGACGGAGCTCTTGCTGTAGCACCGTAAACCGAAAACGGGCGAAAATGAGCCCCATTTTCCCATTTAAAATCCTGTAATCTTTTTGGGAGGACACCCTGTAGTTGGGAAAGGAAATAGGCGCTTTAAACACGCGCCAGATTGAGTTGCCATTGCCGACCTCCTTTTGTCTAAGTGAGATGCTGAGCCACTGATATGGTCGTTGATGAGCCACAAAGGCCTATGCTGGGGTGAAGTACACAGTAGCAGCTGAGGTGGCAATAATCCTGTCCTGCCTGTCCTGCTGTGGCAGTGATGAAGTAAAGCGAGCGTAATAAGAGGAAACAAAAACTGAAGGTCGGTTATGGCGGGGCAACGAACCGTGTGTGTAGGCGATGTAGTTGTAAAAGGAAATGGAGGCAATCGTGGGTGTATGCTCATAAGCCTGTCTGTTACTGCACCCAAAGAAAAATAAAAATTTGCAGTGGCTTAGCTCGGTTATGTTAGGATATACGTAGCGTGAGCTAAGGTACAACTGGTTACTCTTAACTTTCCTGGTTGTCTAGGATTAGCTTGATTATCATGCTTACTGCTGCTTCAATGACACACACACGGTATACGCATTATGTGACACATGTATATTTATTTATTTTGCTCAACGTCTGGTTGCTTCCCTTTTGCCACAAAGACGGCTCGGTGGTCAGTGTAGTAACACGCTGCCGTCTTGTCTGTCTCTGATACACAAGTTCAATGGTGGTTTCCCACTGGTAGGCGGTGCCGCTAAACTCAACGTTTCACGCATGGTACTATACTTACCGGCGTCAAGTCTTTCACACACGTCGTCGCCACAGTCTTTCACACACGTCACACACATATCCAAACGGAATGTTTACGAAGTCTGTCTCGAAGGTTCGAGTCGCACTGGCGCTTTGTTTCACCGTATAGTCAGTCAATCGGCGAGCCTTGACGTCATTGACGGCGTTCTTGTTGTTGCTGCTGCATACTGCTACTGAGATGGTCGGGCACGTCGCTCAGCCTCCTGGCGACGCCGCTTTGCTAGACGTTCCTCCCTTTGCTCCGATGTCTCCGCAGCACGTTCAGCCTTCTTCTGTTCGGTCTTCCTGCGCTCAACCGCTAATTGCCGAGAAACTACTTCGAGATCCGAGTTAGCTTCGCCGCTTCTCTGCGCCGCTGAGGAGCAATTTCGCTCTCCTTCTCTATGGCTATAGGTCTGTTTCTCTCGGCTAGGGGAGCTGTAGCGTTCACGAGACGCGACCACAAAAGAAGCGCTTCGATAGCGTCCGCGAGACGCGACCATCTAATGGTGACGTGAAGCGGCGTCCTAGCGTTCCATCATGTACACTCCACGGGAGTAAACTAGCGTCTATAGCTTCCCTCGGCGTCTGCTCGCGTCTGTCGCGGCTATGACGTCACTCCTGTGGAATGCGAAGACCGGCGAACATGGTTAAAACGCGCACAAAGAGACGAGGACAAACAGGGAAGGAACACAGAACACAGACCGGCGAGGCGCGCGTGGTGGCGGCGGAGCCCACGGTGGCGGCGGCTCCGGCGCGCCAGTTGTGCGCCTTGTGACGTCACTGCTCCTCGCGCTTGCGCAGACCGGCGAGGCACGCGCGGTGGCGGCGGAGTGGCGGCGGCGTCTCTGGCGCGCCGGCTGTGCGCCGTGTGACGTCACTGCTCCTCGCGCTTGCGCAGCACGGAGCACGGCTCATTATCCGAGCCACGCGAAACTGCTCAACCTCGGCCAGTGTAGCTCACGCTACAAAAACTATTGTAGATAAAATGAACTATAGGTGGCGCGAACTGCCACCCAATTTAAAAAGGATTAACAGTATGCATGCATCCAGTCGAGAGATGATCCAGCTATCCAGCGTTTTTCTCTAGTCTACTGTAGCGACTAGTTTCATCGGTTTCATTTCCAGAGTTCCTGCCGGTATGATCGTTTTGACAAAAGACTGCTGTATTGTTTTTCGTAAGTGTTATATGTACTCATTGTGTTGGCCAGTAACTGTAGCTCTTACCGCATTTCAAACGTGGTACTTTCGAAATATGGCCTCATTAAACTAATCAATAGAATGGCTCAAGCGGGGTGCTACGCCGCTACGTTTGTTGTTGCATGTGCTTTTAAGACTGACAAGGTTAGGTAAATGAGATAAGTTTTCTTCCAGTTTATTCGGCTTGCATACATTATATATTCACATTCCGTCCCTTGTTTAGGGTGCGGAATGTGACGCTCGAAAGGCACAAAGAGGCGAACTGCGTTTTAGGCATTTGCGTGGTGCTTTCTTTCGTGCGTATACCTACCACATTAGCAAGACATCGTGACGCTATGGATAGCTGACGTGCGTGATACAAACCCCTCTGTTTTCCAGGTTGACACGAGTAATGACCCTCTCTGAGAAAGAATTGGCGGTCCTGCTCAGGTAAATGCCGGATTCACACCCGACGCTGACAGAACAAAAAGCGCAGGGCGTCTCTTTCGGATGTCCTCCAACGCGCTTGTTGCCTGCTGTCGGGCTTCGGCTGGGCGCGTGCACTTGAGATTCACGACACGCGTCGTTGAAGGTCTCGCGCTGGACCGCCTTGCCGTCCTCATCGTGTCGCCGACCGTGCCTTGGACGACACTTTGAGCAACTCGTGCCTGCTGGACACTGGGCATCCAAAGACGCCCCGCACTACTTGTTCTATCAGTCACTATCGCATGCTGGGGTGGTCATTTCTGCCCGTCCTTGCCGACAACGACGCTAGACAGCGTGACTCTGTCTAGCGTCGTTGGCCGCGCCAGGGCCCAACACAATGATTTCCCTTTGGATTGCAAAATCACATATTATTCCTTGTTGCCTTCTAGCTTGCTGCAGGATGAGCAGTTGGAGAAGCTGACGTTTGAGTCCCTGGGGCAAACCCTTCAGCACAACTTTGCCAAGCAAGATCACTTTCGTGTCAGCTGTGCTCTCATGCGTTCCTTTTTGATCGGTCCGTAAACCGGCAGTCTTGACTTCAAAGCAAGCTTAAATGATGCCGCATGCAAAATTTATGTTGACCACCAGCAATCAAACAAGGGGAGAAAAAGGCCAGGGGTTAAAAAAGGGAATGTCATTGGCTACTTTATCAGCACAGTCCTTAGATCTCCTGGTTTGGAAACTGCCATTTTCTGCTACATGTGTCGCTGATTGCAGTATTGGAAGACAATGTTTTCGAAAATCCAGAAGTCTTAACATGATAATACAATTAATGCTAAGGTGCCAGCAAGCTGGACAAGAATGACGATAATATCCCTGGAGAAGGGAAACAAGTGTGACAAAGGACAAACACAAATCTCCAAACACAGCTAGGTGACTGGTGCACGACCGAAAAAATCCGCCTGGTCCTAGTTTTAAACCAAAGACCTCCATTTTTAGTGGAGCACCCTACCAACTGAGCTAACCGGAGAGTTAGACCTCAGTAGAGCAAACGGTTTTGTAGATCTGTTTGTCCTTTGTCCCGCTGATTCCCCTTCTCCAGGAATTATTATCGTAATTCTTATCCAGCTTACTTGCACCTTGCATTAATTGCATTATCATTGTAACCTTAAAATGCAAGCTGTTCACCCTTGTTGGTTTTAGACTGGTGGCGGCTGATAAAACTCGTTTGCTCTACTGATGTCTAACTCCTGGTCAGCTCAGTTGGTAGAGCGCTCCACTGGAAATGGAAAGACTACCAGGATCAAAGTGGATTTTTTTCGGTCGCGCTACCAGCTCACCTGGCTGTGTTTGGAGATCTGTGTTTGTCCTTTGTCCCACTTGTTCCCCTTCTCCAGGGAATATTATTGTCCCATCTAGTTTTAATTAAAGAGACCCCAAAGAAGATTTGTTTTCTTTAACACAGCAAGTGTATGTATGGTGATCAATGTCCAGAAACACATGAGAGAGGAGAATTCATTCAGTTCCTCACTGCCAGCAGCTAGTTTCATGGCCTGTTAAAGGGCAACTCGCCAAAATTTCAGGATAACGAGTGATTTCAAAATAAAAAGCACTAATAAAAGCACTGTCATTATGCTTCACGAAAAATGGGTTATATTAGCGACTTCAGCGAAATCGATGTTGCTGATGCGGCAGCGCCGAGAAGCTCAGGAAGGAAATCGGTTCACGACTCTCTCGGAAGGTTTGTCGTAACAAGCCATCGGCTGCCAAGGATGGGAGTTTACAACTTAATTAAAGGTTACGATACTATCTTTAAACTGCTAAATAACGTTTTGACACAGCGGCCAGGTTCACCAATTTAAGCTACTGGGAGGGAACAATTACGACAAATATTCATCGTTTCTCGAGATATACCCTGAATACAAAATTGTGCGCTCTGGATTCAAGTATAGGGGGAAGAATTCGGGAGTCTACTCGTTACCTAAGTTGTAAACATTTCAGAAGATTCCGGCGTCGTTTTGTCCGTTTAAATATCCGTATTCCACTACTTGGGATTCCAACTTAAACGCATGCACGACATGAGGACGAGAACACGAACGTGATTTCGGTATGGCAATTTTAGAAATGAAAGACGGCGATTTGTTTCTTTTCAAAATTCTGCCTTAGAATCATGCAAGCAACTGCGTGCGCACTAAAGCAAGTTGGCGTAAAATGTCGGGACTTCTGAGGCAGCTAGAACACAAAATTACTTTGGCCAAGGTTCATACAGTTTTTCTACATTCAGTTCCGCGATGCACGCCACTTGTTCTAAAGCACGCCGTGGCCGATTCATGTCAAGCGAGCTTGATTGTTTTTGTCTCGTAAGTGAATATCTTGGCTGTATTTCGCCAGCAAATGCGAGTAGTCGGCCTGGCTTTGCCCAGCTTGAGATATGGTTTTTTGCTTACGTGTCGCTAATCAGCTTCTCACCTCGGCGTACTTCTTCCAGCGATCCATCGTGGCCAACTTTCGGCGGAATCGCATGTACGGGCTGAGGCGTAAAATCGAAGAAGCCTTTCCTCCTGGTTTCATCACGTCAGCCACGTTCTTGAACGCCTTTTCCTGGTCCTTCACCCAGTTGAAGCAGAAGAGCGAGCAGACGCGTTCCAGGCACTGCGCCATACCGCTTCACGAATTCGGGCACGTTATCCCCAACGATGTCGAGGACGTCGCACGTGATTTTCGGATTGGGGAAATTCATTCTTGCGTAGTCGACCATGTATTTAGAGACGTCGACGGCGACGATCCTTCGGCAAGGCAGACATCAGGGCAACAGGCCATCACGGGTGATGTCGCCCGTCCCGCAACCAAGGTCGAGGTACTGGTGATCTTCGTTATTCGCGCTCTTAAAAAACTCTTGCAGGGTGTCCAGTTCATCCACGGCCGCTGAAAACCAGGTCTGGCCCGTGGCGTCGCTATTGCAGCTGCGGCGAGAGGAGGTGGTTGCGGCTGCCTTTCCGGTCATAGTTGAACGACCGTGAGCCGGTGAAGTGAATGTTGACGCTTTGCACCCGCGCCAGATTGAGAGCCGCCATTGCTGACCTTCTCGTCTTCCCAAAGATATCGAGTGACCGAAGCGGTCTTTGACAGAGCCTCCACAAAGGCCAATGCTGTGGAGAACGGCAGGTCGAATCCAAAATGCCAATAACGTGTCCGGATGTGGTAAGGATGGAGCAGAAGTCATCAACATATGACAGCAGAAACTGAAGGTCGGTTGTGGCGGCGCTCAAGCAGAGCCACTACAAAGCGTCCATGCAGAAACACAGCATTAAAGCGCACTACGACCGGATGTGATCGCAGAGCGCAAAGGTACTCCTAGAAAAGCGGTTGCGCGTTACAACAAAACTGGATAAGTGGGCGTCTGTGCGTGAGAGCGAACACATGTGTGCCTGTGCGCGCGCGTGCGCGTGTATGTGCGTGCGTGTGTGTGCGTTTGCGCGTGCAATGAATAATCAGGCCACTAAGCCGTAGAAGTGCAAACTGCGCTTCCAGCGTACAGGTGCAGGATAGGGTGCCTTCATGCGCGCTTTGCTTGGGGTGATGACATCTGGCCATTTTGTTTCTAACGCTTATTTTTTATTTTTTGTTCTGAAGCGCGTGTCCCTGCACGCGCTCGTAGCGCTGACTGTGCTACGGCGACATTTTGTTTCCTGCGATTTCTTTGTATTTTCCCTATGAGCGCGTGATGTCGGCATCGGGTACTACAAAGGTGGCATCACCCTAAACAGAAGGACATTGAGGCACACTAGTGCAGGATTGCCACTGCCAGCTCAGAAGCACGTGTACAGGGCCGCGTTTTCCACGAATGCGACTTCAGCGCATCGACTCGGCGTCTTTCGAATCAGGCCGACGCGGCAACGTTTGCGTTGGGGGTGTCGCGAACTTTTGTCCGGACCGGATTTTAAGGTCGAACTTTCGGGGTTCGACTGGGTCGAACCGGTTCGACGAACCTTCGAAACTTTTCACCAGATTCGACCGGTTCGACCTTGTGGACAGTGTGGCCAGACCTTGATACAAGCATGTCTAGGTTTGGAGAATTATTTTAATGCAAAGGGTTATTTTATTTTATGAACAGTTGCAATTAAAAGAAACCAATTCTAATCACTAAAGAAGTTAATAACTTAATTTTTTGTACTGTATTAACTGAAATAACCAATCAGCGGTGCCTTTAATTCATCCCTTAGCCATCACCATCCAATCCCAAGCCAACTGGCCAGCCTGTCGCGCATGCGCACACGAGTCGAACCTCAATACAAGGTTCGTCGAAATTTCCACTAAAAGTTCGAAAAAGTCGAACCTGGTCGAACTCGAACCTCGGCCGGTTCGCGACACCTAGTTTGCATGAATGCGCACCAAGCCTGACGCGAAGGTGGCGCCACGCCGTGTCAAAGGTCAAAGTTAGAAAGCTGCGTTTCTGGCACCAACCGCACCACGTGATCATCTTTTCCGGTGCACCGCACGTAGAAGGCCTTTCGACCACTGTTTATCATACTTAGTTTGCCCCTGTAGAGTAAGCCTGTGGTAATCGCAAAACAACGTGATCGAGGGCATTGTGTCAATAAAAACACATTGTAGAACTAAACTTATAATATATTAACAGAATATAAATTATATTGACAACCAAATAATTTAAAAGAGTGAAAGTTTTTTTAAATAATTATTTAGACTCGTAAAGCGTCCTTTCATCACAAATGGGGTAACTAACCACTTTTTAAGTGGTTGGTTTTTCAGCTTTATTGCGAAGTGCGCACCACTGGGCGGCAATCACAGCTCATTTATTCAAACAAGAAACATTTCAAGGAGGCACTGTTTATTTTCGCTCTACATAGCACAATTGACACGAAAAGTTTACAAACAACAAAAGCAATGAAGCGGCTGTTGAGGGGTATCAGCGATCAGATACGGTGGTACAAACAGTGTGGATGTTGGCCTTCAAACTATGTACATAAAAAAACCAACGATCAATCAACATAATCTAAGCAGGTAAATGTAAATTCGCGGTAAAGGTAGAGTCGAAGTAACGGCCTTTCAAGGCTTTTTTACGGTGCTTCACATAGTGAGAGTTGTTCAGAAACCAGTTATCGACGAAACGCGTGTCCATGAAACGTGTGTCCATAAAACGTTGTCCACGAAACAGTAATTTCACGAAACGAGTTTACGACGAAACGATAGGGACCCTTTTCCATGCCAAGGCATGTGTTGCGGCGCTGAATACATCGGCCAAACGGCCAAACGGGTCTCTGCGTAAACAAACGGCTCCCGGAGCATCACAAGGAAGTAGAGGACGCCACACCCACAGCCAGCACCCAATAGACGCACAAACACGGAAATATGGCGGCTGCGCTTCCGACCTTGCCGCCACGACAACGCTTGTAAATCTTCGTGACCGCGTCGGAGAGGAAGATTATACAAGCCGTTCGAATGGCGACGAGCACGCCAATCATAGACACATCGTCTCTTTTTGCTCAGAAAGAGCTCGGGGCCCCGGCGGCTCGACTTAATGCCCTTTTATCCCCCCCCTTCCCTCTTCCAATGCTTGGGAGTCGTGGCAGCAGCAGAGTGCCGGGCCCCCTTCCGAAAGAATTGCTGGCTCCGCGCGTGCTCCTGGGGTTCAAATCCCTTGGCGAAAAAGTCGGCGAGAAATCCGGCGGACGTGATTGGCCAACGCCGCACCTGACCTTGGCATCGGCCAATCATAGCCGCCATGCAGGTTTCTCGCCGACTTTTTCGCCGAGTGTCCAGATTAGGGCCTCAGGTTGCCGCATCCCTAGTGGATACGGAAGAGCAGACGATGCTGCGACCGGTCGGCGCCACTCGAGCAACGCCAAAAAATGTATCCTCACGGCGCTCGCCATTTTTTATTTTTTTTATTTGTGCTTTTGCTATTGTTGGTTAGACCGATCGCGCATGAGCTGTTTTTCGCTTTCAATTTCAAAGGGCGTCATTCGAGCTATCGTGTGGTCCAAGCTACCAAACACAAAAAAGTAAAACTTTTTTTTTCACCACTTTTCGATATATGAATAAATTATAAAAGGTGCCGATCTGGTGTCCGCGGACTGAGTTTTATGTCGTGCAGTGTAGACGCTCTATAAACAGAACGCACATTCTAACCGCCGTAACAAATGTAACTATACTGCGCCATTTAAAAAAAAAATAAAAAAAATATATGAAGAGAGAGAAGAAAACATGTAGCGCAGGATGGCGAAAAGTATATACGGAAGAAAACGCACTTGAGACGGTTGTTGGAGTTTTTATATGTTTTAAAAACTCCAACAACGACGTCTCCAGTGTTTTATTCCGTGTGTGTGTATATATATATATATATATATATATATATATATATATATATATATATATATATATATATATATATATATCTGGCAGATATATTTGTAATGGATGTATATTTCGATCACCTCGAATATATTCTCATGTAGTATACACTTCAAGTTCAGGGTATACACCTTCAATGTGCTTATCTGGGTTGCCCCGGATAATTTTTATACGGGTCAAATTTAACATCTTTTAAACGAATCAGCGGCTTTTTTCCGGTTTACTTCGAATATACATTCTACGGGACCGTTATGAAGACATGTTCGGTACAGCATCAATTATTTTCATACGAACCGTGTTGCGCTGCATGTTTCGACGGCCGGAAGTGTCAGCCTCAATGGACGTCGAATGACATCTGCTGTAGATGACAAGTTCAGCCAGTTTGCAGCAGGACTGCTACGCGAAGTGATTACACGCGACCTCACGCCGGTACGATGCTCGCCAGATCGAAGCGGGTAGGGGCGAGGATTGAACCCAGGATTCCCTGTTTTCTGCAGCGCAAGCTTTCGGCCCACGTGTACTCCGAGCTGCGGTGTGAATGCTCGGACCCGCTATACCACGAACATCCGTTCTGATTCCTTGTTAATGAAAACAGATGTCCCTGGTACAGCGGATGGACTAGGTACCTGAAAACATTATTGGAGTTGTATTATAATAAACGAAGTACAAGTTAAAAAAATATACGTGCCACAAAAAAAAAAAGCTCACCTTCCACCTCCCAGGTCAGTCAGTGGAAGGTGACGTTTCGTTACGCCAATCCATCAGCAGGGATCAAAGCATGAAGAATTATCGCCCCATCTCACTGAGCTGCATATGTTGCAAGATTTTAGAGCATATTATTTATAGCAATGTTGTGAGGCATTTCATTACAAATAGTTATTTCTCTTCTACCGAACATGGTTTTAGAAAGGAGTTCTCATGCGCCACACAGCTCGTAGAACTTTATCATGACTTGGTTTCAACGGCTGAGGGGGAGGAGAAACGCACGCCATCTTTCTTGATTTGAGCAAGGCTTTCGATAAAGTGTCTCACCCTTTGCTGCTACACAAACTGAGCTCCCTTGGCCTTGATGGAAACGTATACCGTTGGATAGAAAATTACCTCTCTGGGAGAAAGCAGTGTGTCGTCGTAAATGGTGCAAGCTCAAACTTTGTTGATGTGACTTCTGGCGTGCCGCAGGGGTCAGTGCTGGGACCTCTTTTATTTCTTGTGTTTATTAATGATATATCATCGACCATTAACTCGTCCATAAAGCTGTTTGCGGACGATTGTGTTTTGTATAGCAGGGTTGACAGTGTTAGTGATTCGGCTTTTTTACAGTTGGATCTGGATAGAATGTCGGATTGGTGCAGGATTTGGGAGTTAGGCTTGAATGTGGATAAGTGTGTGCAAGTCATTTTTGGGAGGAAACGTAACCCTGTCCCATCATGTTATTTTATTGATCATCATAAATTAAGTAATAACACTGATGTTAAATATTTAGGGATTACCTTGTCAAGCACACTTTTTTTAAATGTTCATGTCACTGAAACTGCTAAAAAGGCCAGCCGAACCTTAAATTTTCGTATTCGAAATTTACGCGGTGCTCCACAGAAACTAAGGGAGACAGCCTACTGCTGTTTGGTTAGACCAACACTGGAGTACGCATGTTTTGTGGGATCCGCACCAAAAGTACCTTGCAGATAAGTTAGAGAAACTTCAAAACCGTGCGGCGAGATTTGTAACAGGAAATTATAGTAGAAACAATAGCATTACAGAGATTAAAAATGTACTTGGTTGGGAAACTTTATTGTTAAGACGGAAAGATTTTCGATTCAGGTTCCTGCTCGCAATTTTTAACGATTTGACAGGTATTGATAAAAGCAAATACATAGAATTACCTAACTATATTTCAAATCGTGTGGATCATTCCAGAAAGATAAGGGAAATTTTCTGTAAAACAGATTATAAGAAGTTTTCATTTTTTCCACACACAATCGCTCAGTGGAACCTGTTACCCGAGTCTTTTTTATTAATGACGGTGGAACCATTTACCTCAGAAATGGTCTTGACTTTTAATGTTGTTATTTATTTTTATCGTTTATGTATTCTCTTCCTTGACAGCCGAGGCTGTATATTCAAGTGTTCTGTTTTTTAGTTCTTTATTGAGTGTATTAATTCATGGGCTGTACCTGCTATAATGCCGAAGTTTCGGCGCTGCAGGTTCTCTTTTGTAAATGTAAGTAAAACAGTAAACAGAAAACAGACAAAAAAAACGAAATAACGTTTGCGTGTTTACTTTTAGGTATGTCCGTTTGGAATTCGAATTGTGCGAGGCGCGCCAAATGTGCAGGATGTCCTTACGGTCGCTGCCTGCATGCACGATGGGACGCCATACACCAACCCGGTGTTCACAGACAAGCCCACTTTGCCCATACCAGGTGTGGGCACTGCGCGTGCGCAGAAACCAAATTCGGGAGGAGGAAGCGTCTGCGCATGCCCAATACCGACAGCAGCGCCACCGCAGTGGGTGACGTCAGCGAATTGAGTTGGTCTATAGAGAGCCGCTT
Source organism: Ixodes ricinus (assembly GCA_037355805.1). Lineage (NCBI taxonomy): Eukaryota > Metazoa > Arthropoda > Arachnida > Ixodida > Ixodidae > Ixodes > Ixodes ricinus. Next base: position 4,047 of record JAZHYW010010738.1, on the reverse strand, counting down.
GCGGACGCAGCAGACGGTCTATCCCAATGTCATCGGTCTATGTTGACGATTCTTCGTCTGCTTTGGTACCCGTAACATCTGGCGTTCCCTCAGGGAACGGTGCTGGTTTGGTTTATGACTTTTCCTCATCTACAATAAAGGGGTACAGAATCGAAATTTGAAATATCCTCGAAGCACTTCGAAACTGGTAAAATATGATCCATGATATCCGTGAATGATAATCACGCGCTTGTAGTATTTTCAGCGGATGGCCATATTTTACTTTCAAACGACGGATTCTGGCGAGCGCTTCAAAGTCGGCCATTGAGGTGGCAAACTGTGCCTCAGGATATTTGCCCGTGACGTCACGCTCGCAACGTCACGGGCCCATAAAGAAAAACGAGTAACGTACTTTTGTTACTTCTAAGTCCAAGTATAACGAGTAACGGTATTTCGTTACTTTTGAGGAGTAACGATCAGTACGCATCTATTGCGACGAAGCGCAGATGTAAATCCGAAATACAACTAAAAAGTGGGACAGTATAGCAACCTTTATCGCTCAAAACGTCAGTCGAACTCAACAGCTGAGGATGCCTTTCTCCCAGCGAAACCAATAGGGTTCGTTGGTGTAACGTTCTAGAATCGTGTACGTACCGAATGTAAACTCTGAGGTTGCCAGCACGGGAACGCACATAACCCATTGCCATACTTCTAGCCTTAGAAGCGAATAAAACAAAAAAGTGTGGGGGATATCAGATTTATTAGCTCTTCCTGAAGCACAACACTTTCGAAGGGGTCAGCAGAATGACTAGTAGAACGACTCTTCAGCGGCGTCGGAGATATATTCTCAATGAACCGAGGAAGCATAGCTGATGAGAACTTCGAGAGGCAGCTAGTGCAACGACTACCGAAAAGAAAACAATAAACCACGAAACAAAAGCAGTTGTGTGTTTGGTCGTCGAAGTTACGAGAAAAATTACTCGTGACTTTGGAGGTAAAGTAACGCGTTCTTCTTGAGAATTGGTAACGTGTAACGTACTTAGTCACTTTTTGAACGAGTAACAAGTAACGATATTTAGTTACTTTTCTGGGGGTAACATCTAATGTTACCTCCAGGCGACTCCATCAGCCACGCCGTGGCGCTGTTACTAATGGGTGAGTACCGTGAGACATTCCAACGAAGCTCGGCCCCCGAACTACCAAATGGCTTTAAGAAATTGTTTTATAAGCTTCAAAATTGATTTCCTAGCGTTTGCGAACGAAAGGCTGCTGTTTCCTGAGCCGCTCTCATAAAATCGACCACGTCTACGCGAAAAATGGACGCTAAAGTTCGCTCCCCTTTAACGATTTTCCTCTTCAGATATCCTCATCCATGTACCTATTTGCCAACGAATGTGTTCTTTACCAGAAAATAACATCCCCCTCATGATTCTTTTACACTGCAAAATGATCTCGACTTCGTTCATAACTGGTGTACCAACTGGCAGATGACGCCAGCAAATGTACATGCATGCGCTTCTCTCGTTCCTCTTTCCAAACCTCCCCTGCTCTTACTCTCCATGGTAATCTTGTTCAACCTGCCGATGTATATAAGCATCCCTTGTCCTTCGCACTCCAAACCTTTCCTGGGAAACTTATATTAACTCCGCTGCAAGTTCGGCTAACAAAATGCTTGGGTTTCCGTCGCCACCATTTCAAATCCGCCCTTGCTCACATGAAACGTCTCCTCTATATTTACCTAGTCCGGTTTAAATTAGAATACGCATCATCAATCTGGCACCCTCATCATGCTACATTGAATCTGTCCAAAACAGTGCTGCCCGTTTTATCAAGTCTGATTACTGAAGTTTTTTTCTAGCATCTCCCAAATAAAATCGAACCTTTCTCTCCCATCGCTTTTTTCCCCGTTGAAAAATCTTCCGTCTAGGAAGTATTCACTGGCGGCCATAGCTGTGTGCGCGAATGCTGAACGCGTGCTGATCACGAGCTTCCACAGTTTTTGTGCAACGTGCATTCCAGCAACATCAAGAGTGCCGCTCTTAGCAGCCTATTGATGTGAGCTCGTTCTGAGCATGCGCTTTAAATAGCACCCACAAATATGGCGTCCAGTGAATACTCCCTATACCTTCTGCATCAAGTTTTTTATTCCCCATCTCTAAATCAGTTTCTTCTCTCTCCCCCGTCTTATCTTTTTCGAGACTCGATCATTGCAATAAAAATAGCCCGGCCGCAGTGTTTTTCCACAGCATCCCAGCAAACCTCTTTTACTGACGCTATTGGGGACTGGGGATGGCCTTCCCGAAGACATTGTCACCATCCAGAAACCTGCCAGATTTCGAGAAGCAGTTTCCATCTTTGTGCATAGCACCCACTCCTCTCTAAAATGCCTTTTGGTTCTTGGGGTATTGCAGATAAATAAATAAACAAGTAGTAGACGCTCGCAGATGATGGCGGAAGCTGACGCGCCGCCGCTCGCACGAATAGCAGACGGCGACAGACAGCCGACTAGACGCACCGGAAGTCGCGAAAGGGAGACATTGGACTTGCATACGGTGTTCGGCCGAGCAGCCTATAGTCAGGCCACTACAATGGGATGAGGGCAGAGCGTACCTCCATCTGAACTGCTTCTCGCAAAATAAACAATGCGCAGTCTTTTTTTTTTTAAGGTTTGATTATGTAGCATATCTTATCTAGGAACTTTAAAAAAAATTCAAGAAAGGGGGGGGGGCAATCCGTGTCCATCTAACATTTAAACCGAAGGGTCTTTTCAACGCACCTCAGAGGAGGTGTAAACTGTAGTTTAGGGTTCATACTCCTACCATCGTAAATGCCAATAAGTATATAGAATTATCAAAATTAGAAATTCAATATAATATAGGTTATTTTGTGGGACTAGAATGACCTTAATTGTATCGGGTCCCAATAGGGTTTTTGTTGTATGAAATTGTTGAAATCAGCAATCCAGTAAACGTATGATATTGTATCGGGATCCAACAAAAATACTAAAAATACTCTTGTGTTGTTGTTGTTCTCGCTTTTTTTTGCGTGTGGAAAGATTAAAATTTTATATATGCTACTGTTGACAACAGACAACCACTGGGCTTGGTATATAAAATATCAAAGGAAGAAGTACACAAAAAATCAAGTTTCGATGGTCGACTGACCACCGATAGAAAATCCCACGTGGCAAAAAAGGTGGCGGAGGGTGTCGGGCGTTACCGCCTTCCACGAATCTGACACCATACTGATAGCTGACAGTACATTCACCGAATACGTCTTGCCAAGATCTGGGGTTGTTTCAACTCCTCTTGCTGCCTTTTATGCTCTTCATCTTTTGAGTATGAGCGCAGACCGTGTGCTTGTGAATCTTGAATGCGCTTGCGACTTCCGCTTGGCCACGGCCGCTGATTCCACTTGCCTGGTGACAGCAGCCTTCTTTTAATGTGATAGCATTATTAAGCTATGACTCAAGATTTTCAGCTTTGTATACCCCGGCCTCCTAATGCACAGTAGACCATTTCAAGTCAGCGTTCTTGCACCCACTTGCGCCGCGCGTTTACGGAGCGGCAGTACGCACTCCTCCAAGTTCGCAACCTCTTCAAAGGACCTGACGACCTTGATGCCGTCCACGACGTCGTCCTTGAGATCATCCCAGAAGTCGTCCTAGAAGTTGTCCTAGAAGTTGTCTTTGACGTTGTCCCCTAAGACGCTGTCCTCGAAGTCGTCCTAGAGGTCGTCCTTGAGATCATCCCAGAAGTCTTGTCTTTGACGTTGTCCCCTAGGACGTTGTCCTCGACGTCGTCCTAGAGGTCGTCCTTGAGATCATCCCAGAGGTCGTCCTAGAAGTTGTCCTAGACGTTCTTTGACGTTGTCCCCTAGGTCGTTGTCCTCGACGTCGTCCTACAGGTCGTTCTTGATGTCGCCCTACCCTTAACGAAAAGTCGTTCGAAATCAGTATGCTGAATGTATACTAATAGTGAACTTAAAGTATGCACTGAAATCGTACTAGTTTCACACTTTTATGAAACAAAATAGTATACCCTATAGTACACCCTGTGATGATTTTTA